>MU253811.1:0-87470 GCA_019669825.1 Calycina marina | reverse complement strand
TGAGCTCGTGGAGGATATACTAGAGGAACTAGATATTATGACATCTATTGCAGATGCTCATAATCCAGCTTGGGATGAGGACTCTGGCAATGAAGGTCACAGTTGGTGGCTGGAAGTAATCCTAGGTTTTCTGGTTTGACGTTAGAGGCGCTTCGGATTCGTAGCTACCAACAGGAAAGATTATTACATACCTCAGTTTATTGATGGTAGATAGGAAAACTAGACTCCCAACAGCAATGAGGCTGACAGAGCTGGCCAATCCACAAGAGGGGTGGGTATGAATAAAACGAGTAGATTGGCTGTGCATAGCAGCTTAAGGATGGAGGTGCTTTTGAAAAGAAGGGTTCAACATTACGGTAAGGCAGTCTATAGAAGCTGGTGTTGGAAGTTGAGGAGAGCATAAAGAGGATTGAGGTCCAGGTACAGAAGTATAGAAGCAGTTGCACCTCTTGAAAGTAAAGTTGGGGTTTGTGTTCCTAGGGAGAGTAAGGTAAATATAGGATCCAAGTAACAAAAACTATATATAAAGAAAACAAATTCATAAGAAGTCATCTTGGGGATATGATAGACTTTATAGACAAGCAGCGACAGGTTCCACTTTTAGATCCAGTTTTAGCGCAGGATTGGTCGAATCGCATCCAGTCTTCAGAGCGCCAAAAAAGGCGAAGAGTGCAAAAATTCAAAAAATGGAGTCAGCAAGAATCGAACTCGCGACCTCTCCCATGCTAAGGGAACATTATACCACTAAACCATGACCCCAAATCAGCCAACTACAGGTTTTCATGCAATGACTTAATGAATTTAAATTTATATACCACTATTTTAGAATGTGGCCGAAAGCTGAAAGCGGACTATCAACCAACCCCTTACTACTATTGTGCAGGAAGGTTATTGACTTCGAACGCGAACCATTCTGAAAGACCGACGGTCACGGGCATTGTCGCAATCGATGACAATAACTAATGCCTGTGCAACTGTTCAAAGATTCGTCACTTGGCTAAATAAGGTGGTTCTTTACCTCCCAACGCACCAACAAGTCAACACTTTCACTGTCAATACCAGACCAAGCGTCGAATAGAACAATAAACTACTGATAACTTACATGCTACCTCAAATCAAGAGGAGACTTGATTGCTGTAAAGAGAGCACATAATAAGACCGTTTTTGCGACTACGCCTTCTCGGTATCGCTAGCTCTTCTCGGAAAGATGCTTCTGGTACATAACTTCAAACCTCGATCCAAGCTGCAAGAGGGAAGCTGTCATAGAACCTGTCTGGCTAGATTGCATGCCTTGTGCTGCATGTCTCCGAAACCATTGAGTAACGTTCTTCATTTGCGCTGATATGTGCTTGTATTCCTCAGTTCGAAAATCTTGAAAAAGATAAGAAATTGCTCGCTATACCACACGATATCGCTGCTTAGCATTTGTCAGCTACGAATTTCGTAATTAGAACCTTTGGATTGTTTCGTAAAGCATCTCTAGTCGACCGGCTATCTAGAACTGGGTTAGCCAGATCCTATGCCAGCTACGAGCAAAGGCCAACATGGAGCTAGCTCTTGACTCCTTGGTAAATCTGAACTTTCCAACGATAATACTCACTGCTCTTAAAAGCCAAATTTAGCTTCAAGAACCATCAGGAATGCCCTTATATCATAGCAGTCTCCTGATAAGCTCAATTCAGGTAGATTTAGGTTTCAAAAACCAACAGGACTGTTATAATATTGGACCACTCTTCCGTCATGATTCGAAGGATCACGCTGTTAAGGACCTTGGGTTCAGTGACTTTGTCATAGCAGAGCCTTGGGAACGCATTCTGTAAATACTACTGGTCGGTGTCCCGCATAGGAGCCTGTGAGGTGAGGAGACCAACCAAGGAATCACCAGACTTAGCATCACGTGATAAAATGGAGAGGCATCCTCGATTCAAGGAATCGGGGAATCGGCTCGATCCTATGTTAGGGAAGTCTCTTCTTTAGTCAGGATGAGTTCCCATAGTTTAGGAGCTTCTTGCTCAAATTACCATAGCTTTGGTTACCTTACAGTTTACCTTGCTTATATCGGAAGTACTTCTATGTACATCACCCGGTTAATACTTGCCTCTTCATTCTTATACCAACCCGGCGTCACTTCGCGGAGAAGCTCAGTTGAGTATTCCCAGCCCGAATACCAATAGAGAGTTCAGAACGTTATACTTCCTGATCAAATCAACCCAAGGCAGATCTGACGCAAGAACTACCAAAACACTCGACCATCCCAAAGTTCTCTCCGTTATACAAGCTTGAGCAACCGCTCTTATCAAGAAGCACACATCTCTTCCGTCTCGGGAAAACGAGCGTACTTCCAGGTGTCGCGGCGCGGTCTAGAATTCTCGAAGCATCCAATCTCATCTTATCAAACAGGTAGAACAGCCATAGAAGTATTCGGAAACTTCAGCTATCAAAAGGCCCTATTGGCGATGGTATTCTTTCGGAAGCAAATTGATCGCATCGAACAACCCGCGGGAAAGTCAACTCTCCGAAACGCTGAACAGACACGAACAGCCCCTCGAAGCTGTATCTACCACAACCCAACTGAATACTGAAATCCCCGTCATCATGCTCGTCCCATGAACTCACATCTTGAAAATATGGACTGTCCATAGCAATACACCACAAGCGAAAGTGATTGCCGCTTGCCCGTCAAAAGGAAGGCGAAAACAATAGAACCACGCTAGTGAACTCACAGCATCGAACAAGTCATTGAACCAAGTCAAGACTAGATCATAAAAAACACAGATCGCGCTATAAAACTGCTACTCAGATTATTATTGAGCAACAGATCTAAGAACAATTAAAATTAAAACACGTCAGGCCACCAGGTCGTTGTACATCTGTTCAGCATGAAGCTGGAGCCAATTACAGGTGGTCTTCGTTTTACTAATAGTAGACATCGACGAAAACACATAAAGGACACTTTAGAAGATGGAAGTTCTCAGAAGTACCCGAGGTTGCTTGTATATTCTCTCGTCATTTTTCTGTCAAAAGCTCCCCTATGTCTGCCGGAGGAGAGACGCCCGCTAGATGAACTCCTAGATGGTGGTAAGCCCTGCCTGCACCCATGCAATGCCATCCCCAAACGCCGCCAATGTGTTATTCGTCATATTATGTCATATCATCTCTGCATTTAATTGCAGTAGCAGATCAGCGCATCTACCACGGCGTTGGACGAGACCGCAGCTGCCGAGCACTCTCGTTCCAGGGACCGCCACCGTAGCCACCATCATCAGCGTCGAAGCTACCTACTATGCTGCCATGGCCACCCTGTTGCTTCTTAGCACCCTTAACTTCCAGCTCCGCTCCTACAATGTTCATATGCTGGATGCGTAATCTAGCTTCCCGCTCATACTTCTTCGCTGTGTCCAGAGCATTATTCTGCAACGCCTCTCTCGGGACCTGAAAAACGGACGTGAGAAGCCGATTCTGCGTGTCAATGCGACCGTCTAGCTCTTTGCGCTCAATCATACCAGCCAACTCCTTCTCGATAGTGGAATTGGGATCGGAGGATGCGAAAGCATCGTTAAGGCTGTCGAGAGTGACGCAGGAGAAGGGGATGAAATATTGCACGATACTTTTCGCGCGGATCTGGCTGTAGAGAGTATCAACATGCTTCTGGAGATGAATATCGAGGAGGTAGTCGTTGCGGTAAGATTCCAGGATGCTGAGACAGGCCGAGTAGCGTGAGTTGACGAAGAAAGTGATGGCTTTGCGGATGTGTGGCTCGAGCTCGAGATAGGCGCGAAACGAAGAGTTCTCGAGGACACGCGTCTGGATCTCGTTTCTGTCCATAGATGCCAGAGCACAGATACCTCCGTAGGTGGCGATATCGTTGGGACTGATGATCGTGCTGCATGACGTGCCCATACCAGCATCAGTGTTCAGGAACGCACGAGCGGCCATTTTGTATTCGCTGCCATTGAGGCGAACCAGACCTTCGGCTGCTGATATGAATGGCTGAATAGCCTTCTCATCTTCGGCCGAACCTTGTATTCCTCTGATCTTCTGGATATTGCTGTGAATCCCGTTGAAATTACTCTGCTCGATGCCGACTTCGATGAGATGTCTGCTGATATCGATAACTTGCTTTGCTTGACTAATATCCTGACGCATGCGACTGAAGGCTTCGTATGATTTGCCGAGTTCGCCGATCGATTGATAGTGGTTGCCCAGGTCCTCATTGCCCATCTACTTCACGTCAGCATCTGGCTGTTCTTCGATTCTGTCAGCATAAGGAGAGCTTACGCGCACACTCTCCTTGATCAGATTATTTTTATAGCTCTTCAGTTGTGCCTCCAAATGAGCAGACTTCGCCTGGTTCTCCCGCTCTGACTGCTCGCACCAGACCTGATCGTTCTTGGCTTCCGGCTCGTTTGGTGCGATATGTCGTAGGTAGTTCAAAGCCTTGAGATAACGTTTCAAATCGCGCGTCTCTTTTGCTTCTTTGGTTGCCAGCTTGAGGGCGTCTACGCCAAGGTATGCTGAGTATTTGCCAATGTGGATAAGTCGTTGGATTCGTGTGCGTCCTGGACTTCTGTTAGAATCTCTGCTGATGTGTGACGAATGGAAGACTAGAGAGCATGAGCATACCAGAGTAATTGTGAATGTAACATTCTAGGTCAAGCTTGGGAGGTTCTATTGTATGTCAGTGGCGTCCAAGGCTGTGATGGTGGAACACCATACCGTTAACTGTGCTTCCCTTTCTCTTCCCCGTGTTAGAAACGGATTCTCCTGCCATTCTGGTGTTGTGTGTTGTGAATATGGCTTTCGTTTTGGCACAAAGTCAGTGGGTATGTTTGGTAGGAGTTGTGTTGTTTAAGTAAGGCAATTCTCTGCCTTGGGAGGTTCCAGGTGACAGCCTCGTCCATCCAACGCCAGTCATTAAATTTTACACACATGATATATTCAGCTCAGCTACAGTTTTTCAGTGAACGTTGTGATTGCAAGGACGTAATTGCATTGATGGGAATTCAAAGACCTCTTTTCTATATACAATGTTCCCACGCGAAAAGACAATGTGAGACCCGTACTGAAATTCTGTCCTGTTGATCGTGATGCTAGGGTATATATAAGCCACCTCCAAAACGTTTTGCACTTCACAATCTAAAATATGCAACATCCAAAAACTGTCAAGTTTGTCACTTATCGTTATTGGTGAAAACTGGATCGAGCATTGAGTTGTTCCAGTCTTCTCCTGGGAAGATATTGTCAAAATACATGTCTGCTCTTGGCGTAACTCCAGAGCAATAATTCATATCCTGCTGAGATTCCATGGCCGGTACCTGTATTTGCCCTCCCATACCAAAATTCTGTTGGCCGTGCATCATGTAGGGTGGAATAGGTAAAAATAGTTGACCTTCTAGATCGTCGTATGGGGTACTGTTCATGCCTGACTCGTTAGACAGGAACATAGGCGCTCCTCCTTGACATCCAGCATCTGGAGTGCCAAAGTCCTCTCCCTTGGCACCGTCAGGATTCATGTTAGGCTGTGTGGGGTACGCAAAAGGATCAGCAGAAGGGAACATCATTGCGCTGAGATCGGGTATGGGGTTGTTCTGCTGATGGCTTTGTTGGTGCGGAGCTACGTGGTAGCTGGACCGTGCACTTTCTGAGCTAGGAGTACCCATGCTAGATGGGGTATTTGGCAAGCGTGGATCTTGGAAACTCTGGTACAGGTTGGGGTTCGATGCCGAGTTTGAGTTTGACCGCATACGTTTATCGTCTAATGATCCTCGAGCAGAACAAGCATTGCGGATTGCTGCAGGCGCTGGTAACGTCCGCGCTCTTGCTATGCCTATCTCTGGAGTACCTTGTGGCCGCGGAACATTGTGCGCGCTCTGAATGGATTGTGCTGTTGGAGAAGGTGCTCCACGCTTCCTCGATTTGGTGGATGGAGTCTTGACGAGTCGTGAGGGAAGATGTTCGAAGAGGGTCTGTCGCTGTGTTAGTCAGACCGTTGTAAAAATCTGCTTTACATACTCGAAGTGCGTCAGTACACCTATCAGCTGCCTGACTTCTCTTTGCAAGACCTTTCAATGCTTCTTTTCCAGCTATAGCATCAGCAAGGATCTCCTTTGATCCAGGTTCGTCTGGGTTTTCCAGGACGAAGAATACCAGTGAAATGATGGCGAAGAACGTAGTGTACATCGTAAACCAGAATGCTCCAATCAATAGACCCCTTCGCTTCATCTCGCTCGTGATGTGAACTATGTTTCGCGAAACACTCACGCCAGCGGCAGCACAGGCATAAGATCGATCATTAGTCTTCTTGCCTTTGGAGCCTCTACCAGGTACAACGTAGTGTAAGAACGGCCTATACAGCATCATCTGAACATGAGCGTAGGCTAGACGTAGCAGTTGTTGTACCCTTGAAGTGAGTTAGTTGAGATTTGTTGACTGTGTATTCTCCAGGCAGAACCGGGGCAGGGCCAATCTCATCATAGTAAATGATTAATTCCAACCGGGCAGTAATGATAGCGCAACACCAACAGAGGATCCCGAAAGAGCTTCGAACATATGCAACACCCAAGAATGATCACTTCATGAAAACAAATAGAGGAAGCTTACCGAAGACTTTCAGGAGTTTCGTCACCACCTGGTCGCAGATCAGCCGGCAACTTGTCCAGCCAAACATTAAGATCCTTCTCTATTTCGCGAATTTTATGGATGCTAATCATGTACGGTAAAGGTGAGGCGCCGCTTTCACATGACTCTATGCTACCTTTAGTTGGGTATATATACTTTACGACCTTGGTCAGGATGTCCATCAAAGCAGTATGTGCATTTGATGCAGCATATATTGAGGTCATTCCCGAAGGCATTGGCAGGATAGCATCTTTGGTGATATACTGGTCGTCAACCTCCATTGGCAGCTCTTGGTCAATGTCATCAGAACTCATCATGTGTGGGAAGCCCAGCAAGGCCGAAACATAAATGTCCATTTTTCGCACTACCCAGAAGACTCGGCGTCTGGTTTCTCGCTCAATGGGGTTGAACTTGCCGCTGAGGTTGCGATGCAGTCCCATTCTGAGGGCGCTACGCAAAGCAACGCCAATGTATGAATAGCACGTGCTTAGATTGGACGAGGATTGCAGAAACAGGATCATGAACAAGACTGCTTGTAACGAGACAATGTCTCGACTGTTAGTGGTCAGTAATGTTCCCATGATCAAGACGAATCCACATATCACTTCAGCATTACAGCATTACAGCAAACGCTACCATGACGCCCGAGGAGCAACATCGAGACTTACCAGTCAGTAATGTCCATCAAAGTCCTAGCCGATCTAAAGTATCGTAATCTAATAAATTTGTTAATTCTCGTGTTCACAGCTAAACATCAACGAAAAGTGAAACATAAAAGGAGCCTGATGCCGCCCAACTTAGGCTTAGGCATACTAGCAGATCGTAGATTTATGGAGCTTACCCTTGATCAATTCCAGATCTGTAATTGCTGGCCGCGGGAAGGTTCTCGTCAGTCTCGGCATGAAACATGCAGCCGAGAGCAAGTACGACATAGAGCAGCGGAAGGAATTTGTATTCTTCGTCTGTACAATCTCCTTGGCGCGTGGTATAGATGCGATTGACCATCTCGTAGAATGTTGGTTGGTGAACGAATCGCATAAGAGAACAGCCGCATTCCAATGAGTTGTTGCATAAGACCAATGCGATCTCACGAGGTGGAAGGTCTGGTGTCAGATAAAGACCTGAATCCATCGGTGATCCTGTTGCAGACTTTGGAGAGTCGTATGGTCCCAAGGGAGTTTTAGGTAGCCAAGGAAGGAAAGCTGTGCCTGATCGTCCACCAAGTAATGAGCCTAGCGACTCTCGCATGCGTCCCATGAACACCAATCCAGATGATCCTCCACGAAAGTCCCAGTTTCCAGCATCGTCAAGTTCAAGCTGTCCTGTTGACTGTATCATCGACTTCAATGGCGCTTCGTCTTCGGGAGAGTTGTACCGGTCTGCCGACCTTGGCTCTATCGAGGGGTTGATGGCTCGACTAGCAGTTGCTGCTTCACGTTGTTGTATAAGTTGATCGATATTTGGGTCATTGAGATCGATATTCGGGAGAGCCATTTTCAGAAGCGCCTCAGCCCGCTCAAGTCGCTGCTCTAAGGCGTCGATATATTGGGGAGTAGGGTTTCTTCGCCTGTTGGAAGGCTGGTTGTATGTGCAGCCTTAATAATATCAGTTTCAGATGTACAGGTCGAATTGGAATACTCCTAACCATAGCTATACACAGTACAGTGAGTACATGGTTGCCTCCCATCGCACTTGATCTTCTTCCGCCTACATTCATCGCAGGCTCTTGTTACTCGTCGGCGCTTTTGTACGGGAGCAGAGCTTGGTTGGGATTGGGCATCGTTCGGGGATTGTTTCCAGTTTCCAGAGTATGCGCCATGATGATCTTCTTCACCATCGGAATCATGCGGAAAGTGATCAGCAGAGCTGGGTGGTTGGTGAGGCTGACTGCTATCCATGGACAGAGATCTCCTTTTGAGCAACCAACCTGGCGGCTCCTTGGCTTGGCTCAACGTAGGGGTGGTTACAGATATTTGAAGTGATGAAGTGATTGAAGGGTCGAAGTAGACAGTGCTGAACGGCAAGACTACGTTGTCAACAGCCACAGGATCAGCAGAACTTAGGGCACAAATACTTGGTGAACTCGAAGGAGAGAGTTATCTGTTGCAATGGAAATAATGTTTTGATTTGGGTTGGGATTAACCCCTCTGATGTTGGCTTGGCGCAAATTGGTGGGGCAGCAAGCTCTAACGCGCCTCCATAAGCTAAGGCGCAGGTGAATTGAATAGTAATAGAGGTAGGTAGTGTAGGTATGCTGATTATGGCTAGGCACTACAGGTACAGCAACTGCCCTCGCGCTGAAAAGGCAAGTATTTATGAACAAGTCGCTGCAAACAAATCTGGAGGGGCGGAATAAAGCAATATTGTGTATGAAAAATGTGATGAAGTAATTCATACCCAAAATTCTGGCAAGACTGCTGCGGGCAAGGATACTTCAATTGGTATAAGTGGGGTCAGAGCTAGCCTGGATAACAGAACAACAGGAGGAACTTTCTAGTTCTTCCCACAGCCAACGACCCATGCAGATAACTAGATCGAGTAGAGGGGGAAGATCACAGTGACAACAGCTTGGGACATCTTGGCAAAGCGGAGGAGAGGAGTAAGGGCAGGAAGAGAAGAATTCACTCTTGGAAGAGGTGCAGGCGGAGACCAAGGATGGAGACAGCCGCTCCCGGACTAGCTCTGTCGGACTTAACGCGTGCAGACAGGAGAGTGGCAACGAGCATGCTCGTAGTTCTTGCACGCATACTGATTTTGTAACGTTCCAAGTCAGCCGTACGGAAGCAGAATTCAGGATGCACTTATAATAATCGGACCAGCATACATACCAACTCCACTATACTGAAGCAATGCTGATATCTCCGCCAAATTTCAAGTATATTCTTAAATCCGACCTTGGCGGCTTGCAGCAGCTTGCAGTGGGAAACCAAAGCCCTACCTCAGTGTTGTGGCATTGGCTGGCTGTATGAGAGCAAGGTCAGATAATCTAAATGAGACCAACTTACCACTTGATGGACTAACAAGCAATACTAACTTTTATTTGAACAATTGTACCTGGCCATTGCTGAACACAATGTCAACATTCATCCCGAGGCCGCAATTCTGACTTGGTGAGGATTCCAAAACTACACTTCGAGAGGTATGGAACACTCATCTACATACAGTTCTCAAATCAGCAGACTTTGGACAGCCTCCAGCAAGTCCTCGGTCCATACCACATACCTGCAACCGATATTTCTATCTGCTGTTGCTCTTCAATCAAAAGGAAGAGAAATTTTGACAGATAGAAGGAAAAGCGTCGGTAGAACTTTGGCAGAAACACTCGATACCTCCAGAGTCTTCCACCCCGGCATTGTCTGGTTTTACTGCAGAACAGCTTTCAATCATTCTGGAAGATGTGAAGTGAAGCACGATACTCCCACGACAGATCAGCATTGCTAAAGTACATTGTCCTGCTAGAAGTGTCTCCTACCAACGGTACAGGGGTTTCAATGACACTTTTTAGCCACAACATGACGCCATCTCCAATCACCACAGACGTCTGTCACATAGGTCAGATCCCTCCTTTACTCTGTGTAACCGTCACTGATAACCTCAATCGCGTTTATACATTGTTATCAGATAAGATTTCTTTCCACTCATTCATACACCAGTGACCAGCGACCAGCGACCAGCAACCAGCAACCAGCAACCAGCAACCAGCAACGGAAGTGGGGTTCTCTCCATCCACCTCCATCCCTCAACCTCAGCATGACTAGAAAGTCAAGTGTGCACAGTACCTGTCTAGCGAACAGGACAGGACCTCAACGTGGGGCAGCGGGACCACGAAATATGGCTCCTGCAAATCACACCTCGCGTCTACACATTCATCCTCGCACCTACACATTCATCCTCACATCCACACATGTCATTGGCACACCACCACTGGGTATTAACAAGACACGATGCGGGAGGAATCAACTTTAACCTGGAAAAATGACGGCTTTCTGGGAGCTAGCGGGCTCGTGGGGTCGCTTTAGCACGCTGGTTTTTTTTGAATGATCCGTTATATACACTATCAATAGCCGCTACCTATTAACTTATGGCTACCTACTTTACCTGCTTTCTTTACATTTGCATTTGTTTATTAACTGAAGAGGATATTGTGTCAAAATGCCGAATAAACCAATCTTTGTAGCCACGCATCCCAGAGCATGTAGTACGGCATTTGAACGTGTACACCATCCCCCCCTCTCTTCCATTCTTTCCCTCTATATCCTCCTCTTTGAAATGTACCGAGACTGAAAAACCCCCCAGGTCTTCATGACACGCACAGACGATTTGCAATGCGTCCACGAGCCCTTCGGCGATGCGTTCTATTTCGGTCCAGAAAGACTGGGGGAGCGATACGAGGACGATGAGCAGACGAGGGTGGAAAGTGGATTTGCGGAGAGCACTTACAAGACGGTTTTCGACCGGTTGGAGAGGGAGGGGGAGAATGTAAGTTTTGGAGCTCATGAGTTTGCCTTCTTCGGTTCTTGAGAGAGATGGTGTTCAGGTTTTGGGTCTGGAATGGGTAAAGCACGCGAGAGGTTGGGGAGAGCGAGAGAAGGGTCGACGGTTAGAGAAGAGGATGAAGTACTTTACGAGAAGACGAGAAGCTGTCGGAGGGGAAGAAGTCTCGCTGCAACAGGCCAAAAGTTTCGTGTTTGGATTGGCATGAAGCACTCTTCTTATTCCCCGCGATTTTCTGGCAGACAAGTGTAGTGCGCTTGGGACTCAGAATGCTGCAAACTAGCTATGCATCTAACTGGGCTATCAGAATACTGCATGCACCTACCATAAAATATCTCACTAACTCGACTCCACAGGGCAAACGCCTCTTCATCAAAGATATAACCCACTATCTCCTCCCCCCAAACGGCAAACCAGCCAGCATTGCGCCCTCACTCGGCGGCGAGCCCGACTCCTCCATCATCAGTCCGTCCCTCTCCTCCCCTCCTTTCCCAAGTAACTAACACCCTCCAGAATCCACCTCCTCACCACCCTACCCATACGCCACGCACCCCGAGCCCGCGAACCCAACAGTCGTCCCCCTGCACCTCCTCCGCAAATTCCACTTCACTTTCCTGATCCGCCACCCGCGCCACTCCATCCCGTCCTACTACCGCTGCACCATCCCGCCGCTGGCCGAGGTGACGGGGTTTCATGATTTCATGCCCGCTGAAGCGGGCTATGATGAGTTGAGGAGACTGTTTGAGTATCTGAAGGCGGTGGGGGAGGTTGGGCCGGGGATTGCTGGTCGTGAGTGTTTCTTCCTTACAGTGTAGCCCTTATGAATTTATATGCGCTGTGGTGGGAAGGAATACGAGAAGAAATGAGGGGGGGGGAGATGAGGGCTAATGAAAGTAGGAAAAGGCGATGAGCAAATGAATGGTGTGGGTGAGAACGGTAAAGCCAGCGCTGGGAAAGATGAAGTCAGCATCACCGTCATCGATGCCGACGACCTACTCGACCACCCCACAAAGCTTATTGAGACTTACTGCGCTGAAGTTGGGCTTGAGTAGTAGGTCTTCCTTTCTCTTCTATTACCTCACCCCTCTCATCTCCTTTTGTACGCAGTGAGGACAGAATATAGATCGACAGGCGAGGTTGAGGGTGCTTAGGGGAAGTGTAAAGGAAACACTAACGGAAAACAGCAAACCAGAGATGCTAATCTGGGACACGGAAGCTGCGCACGCGCACGCGCGAGAGGCATTTGAGAAATGGAAAGGTTTCCACGATGATGCGATTAACAGCACGAGCTTGAAGCAGAGGAGTGCTGATCATGTACGACTTTTCCCCGTTCATTTCCTCTCATCCTCTCATTTACATGGAAGTACTTTGTTGTGAAGCGTCGAAGTGAAATACGAGATGTGAAGCATGATGGCAGTGATATGGATGGACGGCCTGGCAAGAGGCTCTGCTGACATCACCAGAAGAAAAAAAGCAAGACCATCGAAGAGGAGAACGCAGAATGGTACGTTTTTTCTTATTGTGAGATGGAAGTGTGCTGATGAAGACTAGGGCAAGGAAATATGGCGAGAAAGGCGCAAAGACCATCCGGGAGAGCGTGGATGCGAATCTGGAGGACTATGAGTATCTCAAGGGCTTTGCTGTCAAGATAAAGGCATTTTAGACTCGCGGCAGCGGGCTCGGATTGGGAGAGAGGTACCTGATGGTGGAAAGTGGTGCAAAGAGGTTTAAGCGAATTTCGCTAATGCTCCTGGTTTCACACGGGATTCTCGAAGCATGGAACAGACTTCGGAGTGAGACTGGTCTCATTTGTAGCCGGATACAATACATCATATGCTATTCGTACTATACTGTACATCCATCCTTTATATGCACCCAGTCCTATGTCACAGATATAACTGCTCATCTGAGATCACAACAGGAGTCGCTCAACCTCCTGCAACTCCCTCTGCCACAGCGTCCGCGCACTCGCGGATTTCTCCTCTTGCGCCTTCCTGACAGCCTCAACTTCACTCTCCATTTTCCCCTTCAGTGTCTCCAGCCCAGCAGCAACCTCCACGTCACTCTTCCCCTGCCCCTTTAACCACTGCGCCCGGGTCTCCAATTGCTTCTCAACATACTTCTCCTGCAACCTCTTCTTCGTCTGCTGCTTCACCACATTATTATCAATGAGCCTCTGCAAACCCGCTTTCTTCTCCAGGATCTTCTCCCGCTTCATCATCGACCGCTTCGGTGACAGTCCAGCTGGCGTGAATGGCCCAGCTTTCTGCGTTTCCCGCTCAACAATCTCGCGCTCCATGCGCTCGCGGTAAGCGTTCACGTCCGCGCGGATATCGACTTCAGACACACCCTGCGAGATGAGATATTTAGTCCGGCTTGCAGCTTGACGATCTATATGCGCGGCCTGTCGTTCCTGTTCTAGACGTGCATTTTCTGCTTTCGACGAGGCATCGATGTTCGCTTCAATTTCTTTAGCGGTGAGAGTGCTGGCTTCGAGTTCCTGCCGGCGTGTTGTGACGGCGGCTACGACTTCAGTCTCCGTGAGACCTTGGGATTCGAGCTCTTGTGCATGTTTCAGCACAGCTTCCTCGATAGAAATGCGATTCCTCTCGAGGGCTTCTTTGTCTTCTTTTATTTTTAGGAGGGAGGCGGCGCTCTGTGCTGCTTTTGCTACTTTGTCGAGTTTTTCTTTCGCTAGTCTGGCGACTTTTGCTACTGCTGTCTCGCCTGCTTTCGATGATTCAGCTGCGGCTTCTTCTTCAGTAACAAGGTCGCTGTCTTCAGTGGCCGCCTTTTCGCTCCACGGCACTGCTTCCACCCTACTCTTCTTATCCGCCAACAATGTGTCATGCACCACGTTCTCGCTCCATTTCTCTGCAAACTCGGCGTCGTTCAGATCTTTCCACTGCACCTCTACCATCGTGAGAACTTCCTCTCCGTTCTCAGCTTCGAATTTCTTCTCCAGCTCTCTCCTCCTCTTCGCTTTTAGCTCCACCATCTGCTCTTCTGTCGCATCATGATGGGTCTTCATGTGCTGAGCCGTATTCTCCGCTTGCTCCTCAATCCATGCTTTCTGATCCTCGATATTCCTGAAACCGCCCTTCAGCCCTATCTGCGCGCCCTCGGTTGTGCCTATCTTGCTCAGCACAGCCGCAATATCCGCTATCGAATTCGCTTTCTGGTTCTGGATTTTCCTGCCCCTGACGTTCCTCTTCTCAGGTATCCCGTCCTCGGTCAAGGCTATCTCATCACCCCATTGCAGTTCATGCAGTCGTTTGTATTCGCGCAGCTTTTGGAAGGCAGAGAGCCCGGTTCTGCCTGCGCCGGGGGAAAAGCAGATTTTGGCGAGCGGCATCCAGAGATCTTTGCGCAGGGCTCGGGGGACGGTTTTCTTGCCATTGTATGGTATTTGGGCGAGTGCTGCGGAGTTCTACTTCCATCAGCATAGGTCACTCCATATATTGGGGAAACATATACATTCAGCACTCGAGAGAGGGAATAGACGACCTGCTTGGTCTGTAAATGCGTAAAGACGTAGATCTTCTCGCCGTGTCCAGGAGGGTCTACTGTATGGTGTTTTATCTTGGATGATTTATAGCGTATGCTTGTGCTGTTGAAGGGTATATGTCGTGGGAGACATAACCCCATTCGAGAGCCCAGCATAGCGAGATAGATGGTGGTAGATCTTCAGTGGCTGTGTATGTACTATACACTGCACTCACGGTTAATACAATTTTTGGGTTTCGCAAATGCCAAGACTTTAGAAGCAACAGGGTAGCTCGACACCACAAGAGTTATCTGTCCTACCCATCATCAACATCACCCTCTATCAACGCTTACGGTATGCAATTTGCTGAGTGAGTTGTTATTGAACTCATTACACACACGATAGACTAGTGTCTAGTCTGTCCCGAGGTCAAATGCAAACACAATTCACTCTGTGGAGATGGAAGGTTAAAGAATCGTCTGGAAATCCCGAGAAGATACTCCCAGTGACTGGCAGCATTTAGAAAACAGGCGACCATGCTGGCACCACCCAGCAATTCCGAATCAACACCCTATAAAAGCTTGAATCCTTCTTGCTGTCCCCAAGTTTCCTTCATTTCTTTATTAACATACAATCCAGTTGTTCTTCAAGAACAATCACTGCACAAGTCATTTCCCTTTTGTTATCCCAGCGAATAATAATTTCTTGGTTCGCTTCGACGTCACTAGAGAACTTCCAACTTCTATCCAGGTACATATACAGACATAGTACCAACTCGAATAGCAGAAAAAGTCGAATTACTGATCAGACACTGACCAAACTATACCTATCATGTCTACCGCCAACATGAACTTCACCGATCGGGCGAGCAAGTCCCTTTCGGACGCAATGGCAGTAGCTGAACAATACGCTCACCCCCAGTTGCTGCCCCTACATCTAGCACTCTGCCTCCTCGATCCGCCACCAGACGAATCCAAAGATCAGCAACAAACTACAAATGCTTCTCATGGAGCCGCCTCACAATCACTATTTCGTCAGGTCGTTGAACGAGCTCATGGTGACCCTCAAGCTTTCCAGAGAGCCCTACAGAAGGGAGTGGTTAGACTACCCAGTCAAACGCCACCACCCGAGCAAATATCTATGGCACCCTCCTTCCTCAAGGTTCTAAGAACCGCCCAGGATCTTCAGAAGACGCAGAAGGATTCCTTTATTGCGGTCGATCACTTGATTATGGGATTGGCGAACGATGCTACTATCCAGCAATGTTTGAAGGATGCGAACATTCCTACTTCCAGGATCCTGCAAGATGCTGTCCAGGCAATCCGAGGCACCAAGAGAGTCGATTCCAAGACGGCAGATGCTGAAGAGGAGCACGAGAATCTTAAGAAATTCACCATCGACATGACAGCCATGGCGAGAGAAGGAAAGATGGATCCTGTTATTGGACGAGAGGAGGAAATCAGACGGGTGGTTCGGATTCTGTCCAGACGAACGAAAAACAACCCTGTGTTGATTGGAGAGCCCGGTGTTGGAAAGACCACCGTGGTGGAAGGTCTGGCTCAACGAATCGTCAATTCCGACGTTCCAGACAACCTGGCAGCATGCAAGCTGTTGTCACTCGATGTCAGCTCTATTGTTGCAGGCAGCAAATACAGAGGAGAATTCGAAGAGCGAATGAAGGGTATCCTAAAGGAGATCGAGGAGAGCAAGGAGATGATTGTGCTTTTCGTCGATGAAATGCATCTGTTGATGGGTGCTGGATCCAGTGGAGAGGGGGGAATGGACGCCGCCAACATCCTGAAACCTATGCTTGCTAGAGGTCAACTTCACTGCATAGGTGCCACGACTCTCGCCGAGTACAGAAAGTACATCGAGAAGGATGCTGCCTTCGAGCGTCGTTTCCAACAAGTCATGGTCAAGGAACCTTCCATTCCAGAAACGATCTCAATTCTCAGAGGCCTCAAGGAACGATTCGAAGTTCACCACGGAGTTGAGATCGCGGATGGTGCAATTGTTGCGTCAGCTACATTGGCCGCCCGATACCTAACTCAAAGACGTCTACCAGATTCTGCAGTCGATCTCATTGATGAGGCTGCTGCTGCAGTTCGTGTAGCACGTGAATCACAACCAGAAATTCTCGACTCCCTAGACCGAAAATTGCGACAACTCAAGATAGAGATCCACGCCCTGTCTCGTGAAAAGGACGAAGCATCTCAAGCGCGGCTGTCTCAAGCTAAACAAGATGCCAGTAACGTGGAGGAAGAGCTACGACCGTTGAAGGAAAAATATGAAAGCGAGCGGAACAGAGGCAAGGCCATCCAAGAGGCTAAGGTCAAGCTGGATGGTCTCAAAGTCAAATTGGAGGAGGCGAAGCGAATGGGTGACGACGCTCGTGCTGCAGATCTCCAATTCTACGCCATCCCAGAGCATGAAACATATATCAAAGGCTTGGAGAAGGATAAGAAGGCTGCTGATGCAGCTCTGAGCTCTGATAGTAACCCAGACTCCGGCGGATCACTCATCACTGATGTCGTTGGTCCTGATCAGATCAACGAAATTGTCGCTCGCGCCACCGGTATCCCAGTAACCAGACTAAAGACAACTGAGAAAGACAAGCTCCTCAATATGGAGAAGGTCCTCGCCAAGATTGTGGTCGGTCAACGAGAAGCTGTCAATGCTGTTTCTAACGCTATTCGTCTACAACGCGCTGGTCTCAGCAACCCCAACTCACCACCCAGTTTCCTGTTCTGTGGACCTTCAGGTACTGGTAAGACACTTCTCACCAAGGCCCTCGCAGAATTCCTTTTCGATGACCCAAAAGCCATGATCAGGCTCGATATGTCCGAATACCAGGAACGCCACTCCCTCAGCCGAATGATTGGTGCACCGCCAGGATACGTCGGCCACGATTCCGGTGGACAACTTACAGAAGCCCTCCGTCGTCGTCCCTTCTCCATCCTCCTCTTCGATGAGGTCGAAAAGGCAGCAAAAGAGGTCCTGACCGTCCTCCTACAACTCATGGATGATGGTCGTATCACGGATGGTCAGGGAAGAGTCATCGATGCACGCAACTGTATCGTCGTCATGACTTCCAACTTGGGCGCCGAATACCTGTCCCGTCCTAACGCAGCAAACGGCAAGATCGATGATACGACGCGGAATCTCGTCGAGCAAGCTCTTCAAGACTATTTCCTTCCCGAATTCCTCAATCGTATCTCAAAAACCGTTATTTTCAACCGCCTCACCAAGAACGAAATTCGCAAAATCGTCGACGTACGCCTCGGTGAGATCCAGAAACGCCTCGAGTCGAATGGCAAAAACATCCAAATAGACTGCTCGCCCGCCGTGCGCGATTATCTCGGATCCGCTGGCTACTCGCCTGCTTATGGTGCAAGACCTCTTGCAAGACTTATTGAGCGCGAGGTGCTGAATAGACTTGCGGTGTTGTTGCTGAGGGGCAGCATCAAGGATGGAGAGGTTGCAAGGGTGGTGATGGATGACGGCCGCGTGACAGTGGTGCCGAATCATCAAGGCGAGAGTGAAGGGGAGAGTGAGGATGAGATGGAGGTTGATGACGTCTCGGAGGCGTTGGGAGGTGATGATATGGAGCTGGCTCTCTATGAGTGAGCGAGCAATGCGAGCTAAAATGCGAAGGGGCAGAGAGTATATGTGCATTGCGTGAGTTTTGACGAGGTTATGAGATGATGAACAGCGATCAAAGTGAAAGTCAATTTGCGAGCATTAGATATATACGGAATATGTAGAAGGGAGGAAATCGAAAGAAATGTCAAGATATGGTTGTTGCCTCCTTTTTGTATCATCCATGAACGCGAATTTCAAGGTATACCATCATACTGAGAGTCTATACACCATCTACATCTGCGCTAGTGCGCATCTCTTAGTCCTTGCTAAATATATGAGAGTCGTCGTAGCTAAGTCTCGCCTTTGGTATCAGAGCTCTTCTTCAAAGTTCTTCGGCAAGCATGCGTTTTTCATGATCCCGATCAGTGAAGGGCTGCGAAGACTTCGAGTATTGCATCCTACTTTGGCGATGTATGAAAATTTGGATGAAATATTAGGTAGTTCTATAGTAGGTTCGAGCTGTGGATATGACAGGGACTGGGAGAAGTGCGGTGTTGATTTTGATGACAGTGGCGACAGGTAAGAACGTGCGAGCTGAGATCAAAGTATGCGTCGCGGGCTCGGTCGTGAGGTAAGAGGAGGTGTTGTCGTATTTCTGAAGGACTTGGCCTTGAACAACCTGGAGATTGGCTGTTTGTAGGTGGATTTTTTGCTGGTGTTATGTGTGCTTCTGGTGATGCAACGTCACAGCTGGAATTTTTGGTTGTATTTGGTTGTATATGTGGTGAGGCTGAGTGCGTCCTTTGAGAGTAGATCGAAGGGTTTCTTTGTTAGACAATAAGCTCGTCTTCTTTCAATTCTGATGCGTCCGTTGATCCAACCTCGACGGGGGCGACAGATGTTTTTGGCGCTGTTGCTCTGGGCAATTTGGTTGTGAACGTATCATGCGTGCGCTTTCAGTCGTTTGTGAAGTTCACGCCAATGCTATGTCGATGCTATCAACTCAGACCATTTCATGGGTAACAACAATGCAGATTGTGCTTATGGTACAATATCAAGCGCATTGGTCGTGAACTTGAACGTACGTCCAGGCAACATATATGGCTCCCGGCTTCTAGCTCTCCCAGTGCTTGCACGAAGGGCTCTTGGAATTCCACGGGCTATGTATGCGTCATCGAAGGAGGCTCTTTCGACCCTTATCTCCTACATGTGGGCTAGGGCAGTTGGCTTTGTTCAACGTCAACGCTGTTCTACGATAATTCTAAGCAGTTAAAACTGGGACTCTTGAAACTTGCGGTGAGCCATATTGAGGGGCTTTAGGATGCGCGGTGTCAAAGACGAAGAGATCAGATTCACATTTCAGCTGCAAACTATGGTTTCTATGATTAAGAATGTTTTGACTGGTGAACGGTGAATGTCTTTAAGGTCACTTTAACTGTACGGTTGTTTTGCTGTCAAGTGATCGTCCTAGTGTCCTTTGGGATACTTGAAATGCCAACCAGGAGTGGCCCTCGCCAAATTTACTGTTCTCCAGTGCAACGACCAAATTTGCGCGAGAATGTCAGAGGCACGAAGTTTCCATTCGTTCTCTCGGCGAGGCGAAAAAGAATTTTCTGCATAATAAGTGACTCAAAGACATGGAACACACTGTCGCTGTTTGCCTGGTTTCCCATTTTCCCTACGCTCGTAATCTTGTCGAAAAGCAATATGACCTCCTTTCCTCATTGTGTCAAATCATTTGGTATATGAAGGAAATTGTCCTATTGGTATGGTGAAGGAACTCCTTCCATGCGCATTCTCTCCTAAGCCAGAATGCACCGATCTCTCTGCATCCTCCTTGTATTGCATTAGTGTACTGAGACCAATTTTAGGTTGTGACTACAGGTATGGGAAGCGCAGACGCTGTTTCCTTGAATCGTCTGGTATCACAAATGGCAGCTTTGTTTTAATAGAAAAGGTACCCTTACCACCCACAACAATCTATCACCACTTCATCTTGCCAACGTCGAGAGCTACGAAGCTATCCGTACATCCTCCACTGTAAAATTTGACCCGGATCTGGTTACGACAGAGCAACCACGGTTTCGGTTGAGCTTTAATAGGAATATCCTAGTTATAGACACTAAGCAGCTTGGATCAAGCAGCTGCAAAGAACATTTCGATGTCCTATTTCAGCCTACTGGATTGAATGCTGCCAAGTGCAATTCTTGGACCGGCACTCAACTGTCAGCAACCAAGTTGACGCTGGAAAATGACTAAATACTTCTGCGCGGGATCGTTTTACCGCTCTTGTATCGTGAGCAGCAGCGTCTGATCCTCCCAGCATGGCTCTGTATCTGCCGCTGTTCGGCAGCGCTTCAGCAAGTACAGCTTGAATGCCATGGATCAATTCCGACTTAAATAGAAAAAGTGAGTCAATCAGACAACGCGCAGTAGTACAGAGAATATTTTTGTTGCAAGTTTCCAGTATCTACTTGTATTAAATGGTAAGATATTGTCGCTGCTCATACATGAAGATTTTCCTAGATGTTTTCATGAGCTTCAAGAGCTTCAAGAGCTTCGAAAATGTGATAACTGCAGACCACGCTAACTTTTCGAGTCATCCATCTCTCCAGCGAAGAAAGGCTTGCCTGGCGACTAGACAGAGGTCAGTAACTACAATGAAGACGCTTTCGTATACGATAGGAAGGTCAGGAAGAATTGTATTCGTCGAGAATGCCAAGGAAACCGATGCCTAGACATCTTATAACAGGATAATCGACAATGTTCCCTATCAAAAATAACTCTGTTCCGAAGTCAAGCTGAAATCGGACTCGATTATTCCAGGGTTTCGTTCTGTTGGTAACATTAGGTAACACAGGCCGTTGGGAGGCCCGTGCACGGTACTTTCGTCATTCGATTATCATCAGACCTCATACACCAGGAATTAGCTCTACTCTTACATTGGCTCAACTTTCTTCCCTACTACTACTTTTGCAGCTCCTCGCTACCACTTCAAGACTTTATAACTGGACCTCCCGTCTCTTCATGATCAAATATCCTGTTCTCACAAGGCTGCTGTCGAGAAGACCAAGACCAACATCACTGCCTAAGCTTGCCCATTCCAGAATGTCCTCCTCAACCACTACCAGCACTGAACCTACTGCTTCAATACCCACGACTGCAACAGAAGCACAGAAAGCACCTCTTACAATCGAAGCTCCGCCCACAGACTCGCCAGCAACTCAGATAAGAGTGGACGGCGAAGCTGTAAAGCTAGACGCTTTGGGACCGATGGTTATCAACGTTGATGGTACGATTTCGAGGATTAATAACTGGCATGGGATGACGGAGCATGAACAAGCTACGACGAAGAGGCTGCTGATTAGGAGAAATGAGATGAGGAGGAAAGTGTTGCTGGAGAAAGGGGGAAAGGGGTCGACAGTCTTGGATTGAAAGAATCATAGAGCAGCGAGGTCAAAAGACTCAATGCAAGATGATGGAGGCCACGGCTGGTGGCATGGAGCAGGCCATCCGCTGGGACAGTCAGAGTGGTGGCCATCAAGTTACCATGGTATTACCAGCTTCACGGATAAGGGGAGGCCGATTTGTGGCAAACTATTATGGATGGTGTACCAGATTATGCTACGCTGCTCACGTCAAAGGGAAAGGCAACGGTGGTTGCAGGAAATGGCCGTCATTACGTAATCTCACCACTTCCTCAATACAGTTACATACTTATTTAGAAGGTAGTATTTGGCTATTCCATCACAACTTGCTGCGAAGAGGCTTTCCTCCATACTTAATTATGTCTCTAAAGCGCTTCGGCATCTCTGAAATTCTAGCTCGTACCTCTTCTATCGTGATTTTACTCCACTCGTCTTGTAAGATCTCCCGAAATTGATCTAAAGTATCCCATTGCCGATGACGCATTCTCTGCTTAAGTATAGCCCAGGGAGCTTCAATCGGGTTCAAATCAAGGCTGTTGCCAGGGTGCTCAAGGTTCTGTATACGTTGCTCACGATTTATTCGGGTACAAAGACTCGGAATATTCTCTCAAGTACAAGGATACATTCTCCCTTGTATACCATGGCATCCATCGCCGTCTTCTTGTAACATCCAGGTAACCGAAGGATCACAAGTGCGAGCGTCTAGTATAGCTTGTATATATACAGGTAAAAGTCTTTCAGAGTAGTACTTTTGTGTCATGGAATTGCCTTGCGACTGCTTCTCAACCTTGTGTGGTTTGCCAGCTTCCCACTCAGCAACACGCTTTTTGTATACTTCTTCTTCTTCGTACTTGCTTTTGCGAGGATTTGACGAGTTTTTTTTGGCATTTCGACTTTGTCCTCCTCGTCTGAGTAAAAACCTAGCTTCTCACACTTCCTGTACCAGTTGACCCAACCTGCAGCGTGTAGTCGAACACCTTCAAGAGCTGATCGCTGTTGTATATTCTCAGGTTCATACCGATGCCCTCTATCTTGTAGTATTCCGCCGACCCTTATTTGCTTCGGGTCAACATGAAACTCATCTGTTAAGTAGATGTCATCCCAGAATCCGAGTATAGGCCTGCCTTTATGAGCTTGGCAATATGCGACCCGATCTTTCTTATTATGAGCTGATTTAATCTTTTCTGTATATGCCATCCGGTAGACTTGTCCGCCGTTGGTATGCTCCTTGATTTTGGCAGTAAGTTGTCGTCTACATAGAGTGATGTTGTGGTGTTCGATTTGGCAGTCTAAGAGCTGTTTCTGTACCGGATTCTTGTTACTACACAAGTATTTAAAGGTCTCTTTAAACACTCGCGACTTCCTCCCAAGAATCTCTGATCTCGGTCTTGTCCTTTTGACACTTGGGGATCCTATTTCCTCGCGTTTCTTAAGCCAAGTCAAGCCTGTAGTTCGTGGTATATTGACATCTTCGCAAATCTCCCCGAGCGTCGCTATACCAGCTCTTTCTCTGTATTTAGCAAAGAACCGCACTTTTTGCGGTGTATCATATTCTCTTCTTCGGATTGGCTTTGTAGTACGAGAATCATAAGTAGTATTACGCATTTGTTGAGCCATGATTGTGTGTTATGATATTTGTTTACAAGTAAACTCTGGTGTTCTACACGTAGTGAGATTACGTAATGTCGATCAATTCTTGCAACCACTGTTGAGCTATCGTCGCATCGCAACTGATTATTGCCACAATGTCAGGGTATCTGAGAGATCATATGTTGCAAAGCCGTCTCGCAATGGAGTAGTGGAGGATCAGTAGCAAAATGTAAAGTTTTCGCTTCGTCGATGCTCGGCGCAATCTGGCTCGTGGTGGGTGATACGTTTCAGAATATCCTATCTCTGAGCTGTGCATGCTACTGCAAGTGATTATGAACATCCATTTGAGCAGGAGTCCCTGTCTCAAGAACATGGGTCAAGGAACTACTTCTACAGCTACTCACCTGGACGTGAAATAACTTTTTGTGTTTGATTTATGGAGGTGAGAACCTCAGGTGACTAATCTGACCTCACAGCTGCACCTGTACATGACTGATGGTGAACTTCAAGCCTATTTATTGCAGACGCTAGCATTAGTGCCTTATATTCGCTTATTTGTAAATCTCCATTCATATCCATGCCTCGGTGCTTGACTGCAGGGTTGTTTGGCTCCACACCTTTGACGTTGAAGCTTAGGTATCCAAAGTGGAAGGCACATAGGTTGTATCTTGGTAACACAACAGCAAAAATACAAGACGCCCATGTTTGCAAGATCCTCTGGCATCCTTCAGTTGAGCTACACCAACACTTTCACAGCATCAGCTAGATTGCTTTCCACCAAGCGACAGCTCAGAATGATCTCAAAGGACGTCTCTTCTGCTGCCGCTAAGGCACACGACTTTATTGATTTCGTGAATGACTCCCCAACTCGTATGTATAGCTATTCAGATATATACAGATCAGGATACTGACCATGCTACAGCTTACCATGCCGTTCACTCTGCTGTTCAACGCCTGAAGAAAGCTGGATTTGAAGAGATCAAGGAGCGAGATAGCTGGTCGTCAACTCTTAAACCCGGTGGAAAGTACTACCTCACACGAAATGCATCATCGATTGTCGCATTTGGCATTGGAAATAAATGGAAATCTGGCAACCCGGTGGCTATGATTGGAGCTCATACCGACAGCTGTTGTCTTCGAATTAAGCCGGTCAGCAAGAAGTCTGGAGCTGGATTTCTTCAGGTGGGCGTCGAGACATATGGGGGTGGAATCTGGCACACATGGTTCGACAGAGATCTCAGTATCGCTGGGCGAGTCATGGTCAAGGATGGGAAGGGAAACTATGTTCAGAAGCTTGTCAAGGTGGAAAGACCGATGGTACGCATTCCTACACTTGCCATTCATCTAGACCGTGACACAAACTTCAATCCCAACAAAGAAACGGAGCTGTTCCCCATAGCTGGACTTGTGGCTGCTGAGTTAAACAGAACTGGAGAGGGCAGCGACATTGCAGACAAGAAGATATCTCAGCTCGAGAAGGATGCTAGCCAGAAGGCGTTCCAGCCACTAAAGGTTCTTTCTGATAGACATCACCCATATATTGTTGAGATAATTGCGGAGCATGCAGAGGTCGAAGTAGAAGATGTAGTAGACTTTGAGATTGTTCTCTACGATGTGCAAAAGGGTTGCATTGGCGGTATCAATAACGAGTTCATCTACTCAGCACGCTTGGACAACCTTGGGATGACGTATTGTGCTGTGGAGGGCCTCATTGAGTCGGTATCTTCGCCGTCTGCCCTTGAAAATGAGTCTTCTATCCGACTCGTTACCTGCTTTGACCACGAAGAAGTTGGAAGCACGAGTGCTCATGGAGCAGCATCCAACCTCTTACCAGCAGTTCTGCGACGACTGGCGGTACTACCTAATAGCACTGGTACAACGTCCAACCGTGACTCGATGTCTGAGAAGTCTTACGAGAAGGTTCAGCACGATGTTGACATTACCACTGCATACGAACAGACATTAGCATCCTCCTTCCTCATCTCAGCTGATATGGCGCATTCTGTCAATCCAAACTACAGTGGCAAGTACGAGTCTGATCACAGGCCGGAGATGAACAAGGGTACGGTCATCAAGATCAACGCAAACCAACGCTATGCAACGAATTCCCCGGGTATAGTCCTCATCCAGGAGGTTGCCCGACGAGCAAAGCCTAGTGCAGATTCGATGACACCAGCGGGAGTTCCATTGCAACTTTTCGTCGTTAGAAACGATTCTTCCTGTGGTAGCACTATTGGACCAATGTTGTCAGCAGCTTTGGGAACCCGGACTCTGGATTGTGAGTCTCTCCGATGACATCTGTGCAATTACCACCCGCGATGGCTAACTTAATAACACAGTGGGCAATGCACAGCTATCTATGCACAGTATCAGAGAGACTGGTGGCGCCTACGATGTCGAACACTCGGTGAGAAACTACATGATGTCATTTTACATCCTTGTGTTTACTGACAAGAACCACAGATCCGGTTGTTTGAATCATTCTTCGAGCACTTCTCCGAATTAGAGCCAAAGATCTTGATTGATTGAGACTAGTGGTCATATAATAGCGCCTCAAATGCATCTTGCCTTCCATAAATGCATCTCAAGATACCCGTCGATTGACTTCGTTGACATCATTCAGTAGTCTTTTAAATATATCTCGCCTTTGGAGACTTTAGCGCAAGGCCCCGGTTGGTCTAGAAGTCATTAGTCAAGAATTCCGCAGTTCCATAGCGTCTCTCAAAAGATTGGCGCCTATATAGAGTCTCCAAGAAAACCCCAACCCTCTCTGCGTCCATCCTGAAGCCAGCTGAGTTCATACGTGCAGCCACGAATGCAGCGATGAAACGCTCTTTCATTTTGAGGCCGATATCCTTGTAGTGGTCGTTGAGGTGAAGGCTCATGATACCCTTGAGCAAGATCTTGTGCTTCTGGTGAAATTCGTCCGTTCTTTTCTTGTCTAGTCCCGTTCCCTGCCCCACAACGTGTGTGCAGACGACTCGAACTTGTGGACTTGGTACGGCGCACGTTTTGTGAGCTTCTGAACCCACGCTCTCCAGCTGGTCAATCAGATCGCGTAGGATCTTGGCAATACTTCTCAGATTATATGATCCCTCTCCGAAGCTCTCAACAAGGACGTTACGATACGCGCCGTTAGCGATGGTCTGTTAGTTTTTTTTGTATTGCTCCTGGAAGTATGTCCAGAGATACAGCATGTTGTCGCGAACATCGTCGTGGAGCTCAGGTGCCAGACAAAGTTGCAAGGCCAAAGCGATGACTTGCAGGATGTAGTTGGTCGTCGCGAGACGAATGATGGTGGTGTAGGAGAAGCTGAGATACCTCTTGGTCACCTCATAGTTGTCTGAGGAGCTCTCGTCTTCGTGGATGCTGAGAGGGGCCATGCGTGGTACCATTTTGTTGCAGTGGTGGTTTGGTCTCTGTTTGGGCCAAGTAGTGAGGATGCTTTGTGAGTAAGTGGATATTATTGTGGGGATGTGCCACTGGTTCGCTTTTGAGGCATTTGGGGTCGCTGCTCGGTCTGGTTTGGTGCTGTGGAGTTCAAGCAAGCTACGAGTGTGGGTTTGAAGGATGGAACAGGTTGGAGTGTGAAAACGCCTTGAGTTGCTGAAGTTGGTTTGTAATTCACAGACAATACCTGGACTTACCCAGTGAATAATTGGATTAACTGAGATTCAAGCTACCTTAGTGAAACCTCAAAGTGACTTCAATGTCGCAGGACACAATCAACCTGAACTGTACTATTTCCATTTGTCAGTCATCTACAATCTTGTCTCTCTGTCGTCTAGTTGCCTGGTATAGACTTAAGATATGTTGGTAACATAACGCAGCATTGTACAGTTCTGCTTTGCCTGTATATGATATTGCCAACTGCTTTTTGTATTACTGTTTTCGTTTGGAGCTATACAAGCTTGCTGCTTTGATCAGTTGAAACTGATATGTATTTACCTCAGACTTTGATCCAGTACCCTTTACTACTGGTTTGTTGCTATATCTTGTTTTAAGTAGCTTTACCGCTCCAAATTCCTCTCTCTGCCCTGTGCAATGATTTCCTGCTGCGTTCAAAGCACTTTCGTGGACTCAGAGTTGGCTCAGCAGCCAAGCAGCCTGGTACTTTAGGAGACTACTATTAAGAGACTACTGTTTGGTATCCCAAATTCTATTAGTCAGGTCGTTTGATCAGCTAAATACTCTTGTCGTAGTCAAGATTCGCTGTTGGTGCGGCAGAAGCGGCTCCGACCAGAGTTTCATCCTGTCGTACCGTTTTCGCCATTGACATTCATGCAGTACAACTTACGGCTTGGGTCTAACATACTATTGGGATTGTTTAAGCTAGAAACAACCAATAGCGCTGCTACTGTTCAAATCTTCAAAACGCATTTACATTTATAGGTGATCCTTGGTTGTACGAATGAATTGAGTCTGTATACCTCAATCCGCTTTTACCTTGCGTTCATCTAGTTCACTTACAACATTCCAGAACCTGTTAGATATGAGCGTCAAACATGACACCGCCCTGAAGCTTATTGTCTTCTTGTTTCAGCGACGGCAAACTTTCTTCTCCAAATTCGTCTATACAAATATCCAAGATTGCGATGGATACGCTGAAGCATGGAATATCTCTCTTTTTGGCGTCTGTGATATCTGTTGTGTTTCCTGGTACCCGATGACCTGGTTTGATAGCATACTGAGCATCTGAATTATCTGCTCGGTGGGCTGGATCGATTTCTTCAGCATCAGAATTCTCAAGTGGATTTTCTGGTGCTACCATAGCATGGCTTGCTCTTCGGCAGCCGAATTGTCCGGTAAATTCTGTGGTGGTAGTAAGGCTTGTTCTTCGGCACGCTCCTCTTAGTGTTCTGCAACTTTGTCGTAGTTGTCGGAGTAGAGGCTTTTTACGGATAAGAATATTCCTCTCTATCGCTCCACCCGATTTCAAGCCCCAGAGGGATAATGCGTGGATTAACGAACTCTTGAGCAGGGAGCCACTTCACCTCACAGCTGAAATTGCCGTTGGCGGGAGTGGCTTGTGCCCAAGGAATCTGGCGGCCAAATGCTCTGTCGTTTCGACTATCAGGTCACATTTCTCTTGAGTATAATGGTGTTTTGCGTCCGGGCTCTGGTCTATATACATCCTCTCTCTGTGGTAGTATGTGAATTCTTCCTCGAGGATATTCCGATTGAGAAGTTCCGTGAAACAAGCAAGGCGTATGTGTATTTGAGCTGATATGGCCATGGACAGTGACTCTATGGTTTCCATAGGAAATATATAGCCTCGAAACCACAATTCAGGCCGATGAGAAGAGCTTTCCTTCTCTTTGTCTATAGCATCTCGGGTCTCCGCAATGAAACGGCTTTGAAGCTCTACACATATCGCAATCTTGGCGTATCTATCTTCAGTGGGTTTTGGAACTAGCTCGGTCCTGTCAAGCGGACATCGACAAGCCTCGAAATATGCCTTTCCACGCTGATGAAGGATGTAGAAGCAGTGGGAGCCAAAAGTATGGCCACAGCTCGTGGTGATGGGTGTTTCGATCGCCCATCTTCATCCGAACAGTGGTACGGCGTGAAACAAATTTGGCAGGTAAGCTCCTGTTCGCGTAATGGCTCGGTGCTGGTCCGCGATAATCTGATGATTCTTTCTCCTCCTTGTGTTTTATGTTGAGCGGTCCGGATACGCTCAAGCTGGTCGTACGTGAGAGATGCCATTGCAGATATATTGCGTTGATTTCCGCAGAGGCTTTGTGTATCTGCGTTGGTTTTTTACTGCGTCAATGAGTTCCAAGCTTTGTCGTGATACCTGTACCAGTACTTTGAGAGAATGGCAACGGCCAAGTGCTTGTAGAAGAATGGTCTTATGAGATGGGAATACTGGGGCAGGGGTCTTTTTATAACTAAAGCTCAGTTCACTTGAACATATGGATGGAGCCAGTTCATTTCGGTATTCTCTAGGTTTTGGCACTTCCCAACAACTCAAAGGTGGCAAGGTATGGAACTACCCGCAACCTATAATGCCACTTACGAAGGACAAAAGGAATACTCACACTTTTTTATGCAAATTACAAAGCTAAAGATGTCTAACATCCACAATTTGTAGGAGCTGTTCCCCAACTGTGAGGCACATCAATGCTCACTGCGTACTGATACACTATCTGAGAATTTAAGAGGCTTCATGTGATAACACTCGTTAGTATAACGGCTCATGTCATGGAGTGATAGAGGAGTTTTAATACGCTTCCCGCGGATACTCCATGAGATCTTTTTCTTGTGCTTGGCGGGCGTGCTTGTCTTTCGAAGCATGCAGAGGAAACTCAACTCGTGCACGTAATGGCCTAAGAGACCATAAGATAATCCAAAAGGCGAGGGGATTTGAAGTATTTTGACGAGATAAGTCGATCACTACGTGGTGTAAATTTGGTTGTGGTCTCGATCGGCGTTCGTTGTGGCGTTTCCTCCCTCAAAAGACTCCTTCTTTCCAGCTCATCTCAATCACGTAAGCACAATACCAAGGCAAGTAGGCCTACTCTTATAGGCACAAGGGCTCCTATCTGTCCTCTTCCTTCGTCCAACGTTATTATCATCCTTCCACCCTCGACCATTTCTCCTCGAGCACACATCCTTGGCTTCACAGCTTTGTAAGTGATATATACACCAGTGGGTGTCAGAATTCGTGACTGACGCTAACACTATTACAGCGGCATCTCCCAAGCGTAACAGCAGTACGCGAGTGTATCTCCTCTTGTGTTATTCTGTTCCATTCCTCTTGAAGAGCATGTTTCACCTCTGTGTAAAACACCTTACGATATGACCATTGCTTGATAATATGCCAAATACCTTCAATTGGATTCAGATCTGGCGACTGCTCAGGGTACTTAATGTTAGATACCCAGTTGGTTCCTTTTAGCTGTCGCGCGTGGCCATCTTTATGCATGCCGTGAGAAGGGTCACCATACTTTTGGAGATATATCTGACCTGTATGTTGTAACCGTCGCACTTGCACAGGCTAGATACATACAGGCAACAGATGCTCTGTATAGTATTTCTGGGTCACATGATTGCCTGTAACCTTCTTTCCACCTCATGTGGCTTCGTGGTCTCTCATTCCTTCACCATAGCCTCGCATTCTTCTCGACTTCCTTGTCGTGCGCGTCAAAGAATCGCATTCGTTTACGTGTAGAAGATGGTTAGCCATGCTCTGGCTCCGGGGAGGCATAAAACGGTCATTACCGCGTAATCTGGATGCTGTAGATGCCAAAAGTGTGGCTGTTTTAGTCAGAATCGAAGGTTCGAGTTTTTATTGTTTCTCGCCTATTTTAGCGTGCATCGCGAATTCTAGCATTCACTGGTGATATGCAGATTACAAGCTGCAATGTCAGAACACATCTAGTCGACACAGCCTCAGACTTTACTATATACCTGTCGAATCCATCTTCTATTCAAGCAGGATATTGCGCTGAGTATGCATATGAAGCGCGTCTGGCAAATGTTCGTTTTTGCTTCAACGCAACAGACCTTCGATCTCTAACACTCTTCTGAGTTTGCATGAGGTGCAATACGACGGAACATTGTACCCGAAGGTACCAAATTTACCAAAGGTGCGGAGACATCATCGTTTATGCTGTCCTCATTGCTACCTAAGACAGATTGGCAACAAGACGGTGGGAAACTGTGCGTGCACTACTTGCCATCATCCCTTCCTCCAAGATGATCAGCCATCGGTGGTTGCTGAATCCAAAGTATCTGTATGGAAGGCGCAGTCCAAGAAAATCCGCCAGCCGGGAAGAACTTGCCAACATACCTATTCGTCGCTGAAGTTATCCGCAACTGCAGTCACGCAGTCGTCGAGCGGTCTCTTCTCAAACATACACGAACGAATCCGTGATATAAAGAGATTGGCACTTGGTGAGGAAATGGTTTACTAAATGCGTGTTTTCACACGAAGAATGAAATTAAGGCAGCCACAACCGGTTTCTTCCAGCCAGGCTTATCGATCTTATAGATCATTGTCTGGTTACATCCGAGCATCTTATGGACTGGGTGGATTATGCAGCTTTGAGTCGCAGCTGGGAGATACCTATATTACAGTGGCTACACGGGCTAGGCTGGGTCCTTCTTTGCTGGCATAGACATGAATATGCTTCCTAGAACATTCCAAGACGCGATAACAGTAAGTAAGCGCCAAGGAGTCCGTTAGTTCTGGACAGACGCACTCTGAGTGATCCAAGATCATGTCAAGGACTAGTTGATAGAGTCTGCCAAAATCGGCTCTTATTATCGAGAATACAAGGCGCCCATCTCAGCACTTAGCGCAAGAGACGGAAACGAAGGCTTCTTGTATAATCGGCCTACACACCCTGTAGCCCAGCTCAAAAAGACCTCCATATTCGGCGGGCTCAACCAATATGGCGTGAAACATTCAACAGTCACCTCTCAGTCAACGCGCATGGGTCCTAAAGATTGACCTTTGTCCGCGAAGGGTCATACACTTCGGTCAAGGTGAGCTCTTCTGGGAGTGTTTGACAGCATCGAAAAAGAGAGAAGTACACACTAGTATGATCACCATGACGAGAGCACGGACTGGGAAGATGTAAACCTCAAGCGCTCCCTCGATTTCCAATCGAGTGACATAGATCATACCGTGGGAGGCTGGTACCGAGTCGCTTCAAGATACTCGAGTTTGCAACTGACGTCGAAAACTGATATGTTTCCTGTCATCTCTGGAATCGCACGGCAAGTTTAGGAATTCTCAGTATTTCGCTACGTTGCCGGATTATGGTTGGAAGACATCCACTCTGGATTGCTTTGGTATCCATGTATACCTCGGACGGAAAGACTTTATCTCGAAAGGGATGGATTCTACAACTGCGAGAGGAAGACCATCACCGTGCTGTAGCTGAATATCAGTAGGTGTAGTTAGCATCATGCCATGGGCATATTGTTCGGTTTCTGAAATTCCGTGGTCTACATGTGTAGAAACGTTGTATCAGTTTGGCAGATAGGCATTACGGCACAAGCTACTGAGCTACGTCAATCCTGACGAGCTCTAATCTTCAATTGCTCTAGCAGCTCAGCTGTGAACTACAATGGCTTTTGCTGGAGCTACACCATCCTATTACTCTGAGCTACAGTAGCCTTGCGAACCTGGGAGACAGGAATGAAATGAAAAGCCACGCTAAGTGAGTATGCGGACTAGCCTGAGATTCGTGCATTAGTTCTCGGGTCGGCTCGGGTATTCTCTCTTGGCTTTCAACCAGTCCATCTCGAGAACGCGGTCTGAAAAGCGCGTCGACACTTCCATGTTCGACAATAGAATTTCAGCTTTCATCCTTTGTTCTAACTTTAGTAAGCTTCAACTTGCCGCCACCCACTGAATAGCCTGCACCTGCCACTATGACTTCTCAACTTGCAACACCAGCTTCATATCGCGTACTTTCTGACTTTACTGTGAACTCACAAGTTGCACGACCTGTTCTTGTGAGTACTAATTATCTTTTTTATCCTGCTTGTATACAAGTAAAATGTGCTAACAACTGAAATTCAGCCTGCATACAAGCCATTCATTTCAATTGGAGCAGAAAACCAATCCCTACAAGAGATCAAAATGCAGCGTTTCAACAAGACAATGGATCCTCCTGCACCAGACTATTCTTTTCCAGGAGAGAGAAAGCGTATGCGCTCTGCGGAACCATACAGGCCAGCCAAGCGAAGAGCAGAGATTCCTGATCATGGCAATGTTGATCCTGAGCTGAGCAGAGTCCAAGACAGCTTGGGAGCAGATGCTGAGACCTTCACTTCCTCTGAGACTACAGAAGGTAACTAGAAGAACCTGTCTGCTTGTGCACAAGATCACTACTGACAAAGATCACAGAAGATCAAAAATCCATGACACCATCTGTGTCCCCTTCCTCTACACTCCTACGAGCCTTACCACGCACAGAACTCAGAAAGCGTGCGGAATCAATGGCTCTCCGTCTCCGCCTCGCCGCATACAAAGTCGACTCGAACCAGATCGATGTTCCAATCTCACAGCTCCAAGTCAAGTCGGAGCCCAGCCTACCACTTCTCCATCAGTCCTCTGGCTCTTCCACATTTTCCTCCAAGCGCCGCACACCCCTCCCCTCCACAGTCCCAGACATTGCGATGCAGCGCGCAACCTCCGAGCCCCGTCCCGCCACATCAGGGAGCACGTCCTCGCCACCCACACCAAAAGATTCAAATGCGCGGCCAGTCAAAGGCAAGAGGCCTATTCTGACGATCGCGCGTGGAGGAACTACGAGCTCGACGTGCATAGATCCGGACCTGACGAGTAGCGGTGGCAAGAAGAGTGCCGTGGACTCTCTGCTCAATCTGATGCGTCAGAAGGACTTCTCGCGCAGTTTCTAGGCATATTGGTTTCTGGTCGGAGTTGCATAGCGGGTGGTAGCAAGTATATATTGGCATATCATATAATCATGGCTGGTGGCGTTTTTGGTTTTTGGTTGTAGATAGAGGAGTGAACCTCCCGTGGGGATTTTGATCCTGGATCTTCGGGACAGATATGTATATTGAACGAGTGGAAGATAAGGGCTTCAACTTAGATTATATAGGCATGCCAATGAATGCAGGCGTATGACAACATAATAACTTTGTTCATAGCTTCGCCCTACCAAGTTAGCTATACGACTCCTGAGCTATAAAGGTATGGTACAAGGAAAAACTGGATTGATATCGGAAACAGTGTAATTTCGGTTCAGGCCTCTCAAAAAAAACCGATACAATCAGCGTCAATGCTAAGTAAATACCTGAGGCGGAGATCAACCCTGGATTCTTCTACTAAAATGATACTCTAGTATTAGCTAACTTGCAAAAACTCGACATCGCATATCAGGGTATTTCAACAGCGGTCTCTGTTCCAGTATTGTACGACTGGCAAAACGCCATCTAGATGGTTGTTGCACAATTGTTGAGACATCCAGATATTCTGAACATACTTTAGCTTGTAAACATCTCCATACTCTTCGCAGAATCACTAAACCCTCGAGAACGCCCCAACTAGACCCAGCAATACAACTATGTTGGGAACTACTTCCACAATCACCCAGGCCTGATAAAAACTTGTTTTGTATCGAGTTTGGCAGACAGTCATTGCAAACTCGTAAGAATTACGGGCACAAGTTTTGATCCAGCGCGGTTACATTCGTGATAGACCGGTCTTGTAATGATAACTGCGATGCCAGCTGTTACAGATCTCGCAGCAAGCTGTAGACCATGCCCAAGTCCTGGAGACGACCGACTTTTAGCCAATACTGTATGGCAGGTCGTACTACGATCTGTTTTTGCTTAGTTAGGAAACATTTGCATATTTGTTGAGACTGGGGTAGACTGGGGGATGTGAGCGAGGCTGGGGAAACACAAGTACTGAAATGACAAGAAAAGGTTGAAGGAGGATGATTCTGGCAGGGAACTACAAGTTATAAGATGCGCGTAGACTTTCGAGATGAAATTATGTCATCGGATTGTGATTCTTTCACGAGGTCTAACTAGGGTGAACTATCAGGAATCAGAGGACATGACATGATTCTGCGTATTAGCAAAGGCCCTATTTGTATAGCAAAGGATCCAGCTGAGATGTAGCTGTTGAGTAAGAAACATGACCCCTGAGGTATTGAGACTGCAATCGTACCAAGGCAATCTAATGGAGCCATCGTAGCAGCTTCTGTCAGGTAGCCTGCATGAATCCACTCAGCTGTGCATTTGGGGAGGTAGGTGTGAGGGAAGACGTGAATTTGAACCCATAGAGTGGAATGCATGTAGAACTTAAGGTGCACCGAATTAAAGCCGTGTGAAATTAAAATTGATATTGAAGGCGTAGTGAAGGGTTGTTGATTGATGGCATAACAGCGAAGGCTTGTAGTTGGTTTAAGTCATGTCCTTGAACGACGGCATGTAGTAAAAAAAGAGTGCGCGTGTGGTCTTGTTGCATCCCTGCCTCGTCGGAAACTGGCTGAGGGAGGTCACGCGCTAGAGTTGGCTGGGTAACGATTTCTTCGCATTCAAGCAGTCTGACAGCACCGTGCAGAAGTCGCATCCAGATTGAATAATTACTAACACGTAGGAGTATCAGCAAGAGTTTCGTCACCGAGGGGTTTACCTTTTCGCATTCGTGTATCCAAAAAGTAGGGGCCGCCAGGAGCGTAATGTGAAATGGTGCGAATTGTGCTCAGAGTGTTACGATAGTTGCCTAGCTGGGAACTGTCAGGAGGCGAAGGGGTTGCATCATTGAAGACAGATTGAAGACCAACTTCAATTGGCACATTGGGTTGTCAATGAAGAGCTTGTTTGCTTAGCGATTGTGATTGCGAATATTGCTGGTCACAGGATGGTTCTGAAGTTGCCATGATTCGATTTGCTCTTGGCGACTAAAAATGGGATGAAGTAGTCGAAAACAACCATCGAAGGCGTCTTGCCGCAACTTAAAGGTGATATAGAAGCTCAGCCAACACTGCTGAATATGGTACAAGGGGACATGAAGGTGCTCAGTCTGAGGAGATCATGTCGAGCGAATTCGATACTGCTCAACTCAGGAACAAAATCAACCCCTAAAGATCGATTTGCGCTGATCAAGAGCCCCATAGACTGAATATCGTGCCGACGATATCAGAATGAAAAAGAAATCCTAGCAATCTGCGAATGTTTTCCATGACCCGTTGTTTGCTCGATCCGCGAGAATGCCTCTGCTTTTGTTTCCGTCGCTCCAAGATCTGGTCCTTGATGAAAGAAAAGAAAAGAAGTATAAGCACAAGTGGAAGTGCACCCGCATCAATGAAAGCCGCAGATCCAAAGCTTCGCTGTCGATCCTGCAGTTTAACGAGCAGGGCGCTCCCCTGTGTTTGTCAGTAATTAATCGCGACGAGGGTAACCTCGGTCATAAGGATAGCGGCTACCATATGGTTGATCCTGGACCTCTCTGCGAGGAGCTGGGTCACCGTATTGAGCTGGTGGAGGGCCATCACGTCGGTCTCCGCGGTCGTAGGATCGATCATCGCGTCCATAGCCTCCTCCTCCACGGCGATCACCTCCGTAGCGATCATCACGTCCACCACCTCCGTATCGGTCGACTGGGCGTCGGTCATCGTAGCGGTCACGGCCATAGCCGCGATCACGATCATCATAGTCGCGACGACCATAATCACGACCTCCTCCGTATCCGCCGCCACCACGTCTGTCACCGTATCGGTCGTCGCGGCCACCGTAGCTCCGTCCTTGTCTTGGATCATCTTCTGGTGTTTTAGTTAATTGTGTTAAAGGAAAGAGGTATCAGGGAAAGCTTGCCTCTCTTCGGTGGTCCAAAGTATTTGCCAGGAGTAGGAGTACGTGGGCGGGAACGACGAGCCTTCTCGATGCTCAAGGTACGACCCTCGATGACCTCACCTTGGAGTCCTTCCTTGGCGGCATCAGCCTGCTCGGCAGTGACCATCTTGACGAAACCAAAACCACGAGACTCCTTGGTATGGGGATCAAGCATGATCTGGCACTTCTCGACATCACCATACTTCTCAAACAAGCGGGTAACCTCAGCTTCGGAAAGACGTGGGTGGATGCCAGTAACGAACAGGTTAGATCCAGGGTTGATCGCACCATCATCGCCTTGTCCACCGCTACCACCATTCTCTCTCTTGGTAGCAGGACCGCTGCTGATATTAGCGACGATATAGTGACAGTTTCGAGGGACTGACCGGATTTCGACACCGTTACCACCAGGAGAAGCGGATCGGCGAGGGCCACCACGAGGGCTGGCGTTACGACGATCTGGGCGTGGGGATGCGCTGCGATCACGCTGTTGTTCGTATCGTGGAGCTTCCTCTACCAGTCAGAGGTTAGCTTACGGGAAATCGCAAGAATGATTCAAAGGAGTTGTATAGTGATGCATCGCATCAGACATACCATACTCACGAGTACCGTTCTCGTTTTCATAATCCATCGAGGCCATGATGACTGAAGAAAGGGGGTTGTTGATTTGGATTGTTAAGTTGAATTGGTGTATCAGTATCACGCGAAACGGGATGCGCAGACCCTGTGGGTATTACAATAGAGTAAAAACCGGTAGGAGCCGATGGAATGTATTTGGTGTTGATGAGGGTGGATGCTGGAGTCCTTTGTTTGTTGAAGAAGGAGTCGAGGGTTGCGCAGCTCATTTTATTTCGCTGACCTAACGCTCTAGTCTGTATTTAGCCTAGCACTCTTTGGATGGGAAGCAGATCCACATGAGCTTTATTCACAAACCATGTGCAAAAGCCAGTGAAGACTTGTACTCATCGAGGACTTTTGATGAGAACGGGCAAAGAACAGTGTCGCTGTCAATTTCTTCGTTGCCAACTGATACTATAACAAGAAGTGAGGAGCTCTCGATCTGGTCTAAGGTTATATGTTGCTATGCATGTTGATCGCAATGCTTCAGCTAGAAACTAATGATACAAGCCATTTCCCGCTCGGTAGCGTTACCCATGGGATCTCATCGATGTTTATTCATCATTGAGGAAGTCCAAGGCTGTGAGCGCTTCACCCCCACAAGCCCTCTCCAGAGCCAGAAACGCGAAGTGTCCGCCGACAACAGGTCTAGCCTTAAACTCAGCCTTTGCGAACCCCCCAGTTCCTTCAGTCATATAAAGATCGGTCAATGGTTTATCTTGGACTATCAGCATTTCGGTCAGATGCCAAAGTAACATCTACATACCTGTCGATGTCTCATTCACCCACAGAGCAATCGAGTCTACGATCTCTTCCCTAACACTCTTACTGGCGACTGCGACCGCAAAGAACTCCCAATCACTCTTGGTCTGGAGGTCCCTGCTGTCCAATGGCAAGCCATATCTCTGTCTAACATTGTGATACCAGTCACTTTGTATCTTGTAGATCCGCTCACTGACAAATCCTGACTTTATGCTTGCTAGGTCTGACGAACCGAGGGGTCTTTGGGCACCAGGTAAGTCAGCTGTAGAAGTGCTGGATGAGAGGCGGAAACAAAGTAGCGAATCGGCGAAGAGATTGTAAAGAGTTGTCCACGATCCATACCACGTGTAGGCAAGTTTCGCATGCGTACCATCTCGAGAGATGGCGAACTCGTTCTCCCATCTGTCGATATAGTTCTTCGATATATTCCGATAGTATTTTTCGTCCTCAGTTTCTCCCACCAGCTCGGCGATCTCAGCCATTGCTCGAATGCCGATAATTCCTTTTAATGCTAGGTTTGTGTTGTTCGCGAGCCAGCCGGCGAAGTCATCTGTACACAGTTGATTACTTGGAATCAGTGTCTCCCGAACCAGATATCCTGTCCATTGCTTCCAGAGCCTATAGGATCTTTCTATCCATTTTCGGGCTTGCTTCTCTCCCTTCGATGAAATTGGCCCACCGAAAGTGTCGTCGATGCCAAACTCGCTGGCATGTAGGGGGAAGACGGCGGAAGACGAGGTCTCCACTTCAATAGTTTGTCCTGCTGCGGCCCACATACTTGCTGGCTGGGTGTCAAATTTCATAGAATTCACAAGGGCGAGTCCCATGATAAGCATATTGCCACACTCTTCGACGGGCATATACTCATCCAGTCCATCGGGATGGCCCGTAGCATTGGGAAAGCTACCACCGAGATCATGCATGCTGTAGTCATTCCTATCACTTCGTCAGTCTTCTGAGATCAGGAACAATCAGAGCTTAGATCACTTGCGGGTATTGGCCACTCAATTGATGTTCGATTAGGGGCTCTAACAGATACGCCAACCACCGCGGATTTGTGTATAAGAAGAAGGGGAATGCTGGGTATATGACATCGACAGTATTCATGTTGCCATCAGATGATATCTCCTTAAAAAAGATCAGTGGGTTTTCCACTGTCCCTGAAAAGGTTGTGGCGCCAAGGACTTGTCTAGCACTAAGAGCAAGAATATCCTTGTAGTCTGCGGAGCCGGACTTGAGGGCGTCTGCTTCCAGTTGCACCGAATAGTTGTTGGCAAGAGCGTACGCTGGTTGAAAATCATGATAGTGATAGTCCAGAACTATATCGCTAGTCTGATAATACGCTGCCCATAATGGAACCATCAGAGTTGTTCCCCTAGCCGAGGCAAACTGGATGACAACATCCTGAATATGTGCAATTGTGAAGAGCGTACTGTCATAAGACTTTCCCTGAGAACCTACTCCAGAGGTACTGTTTAGTTTGAAAGATTTCGAAAATGCGAAAACAGGTTCCTTGTCCATGATCTCTCGAAAGTCTGTATCAACAACATTTCGTAAGCTTCCACTCCGAGCGAAGCTGTTTCTTAATACTTGTGAGTCACCAGCTTCGTGGTCCGCGTCCGCAGGTCCAGTAAAGCACAGCGTTCCCCACTCTGCGCGATCTATGTGTTCAGACAACAGCTGCTCGACTCTTTTTTTGACCTTCCATGTCTTGAGTGGTGGCTTCGTCGAGTTCGCGTCAAGTTCAGACCCGCTAAACGACCACTCAATTTCACTGCCTCTATCTCCGCTGACCCAAAGCCCATTGATGTCGATGTATATGTCAATGTCGAACACGCCATTGACTAGCACCGTCAAGTAGGATGCAGGTATTGATTGCCGCAGAGAAGACGACGGGGTTATTGGTGAGAGGAAAGACAAGATAACTTCGACAGGCAATTGAGAGGACTTCGGAGACGGTATGAGGTATGTAAGGTTCGTAGTCGAAGCGTCAAATGTAGCTCCTTGGTATATTGGGAAGGAAACGTTGAAACTAAAAGTACGTTAGTGGTTCCTCGAAAATCTTAAGAACTTGCTCACTGTTCGCTATTCTTTGGCAAGGAATCATGAGGTCTGCCGAGTAATGGATACACAATATCTGAGTGAGGTACTGCTGCTAGGACTCCAAGACCAAGCTCCTGTCCAGTCCAGAAGATCGGCCATGCGTTCCACGGTGGTTCTCTAGCATTTCCAAGCCATGTACTCAAGTATGGATTTCGTACGATCAGCGGAAGCACAGGAGGTGTTAACGTCGAAGCTTCGACTATGGCTGTCACTAGAGCAGCACCGAGATATGTCGTCCAGTGCATTTTGGTAGTAAGTACGTCGTATACTGATGAACGCATGTAGTAAAACGAAGGAACAGTGAAGCTGCACACCGGACACGGGATGGAACCAGATAACAGAAGGAAGCATCAAGCTATATAACTCAATTGAAGTGATGCAATTGGATATGAGCAACAAGGTAGCAATGTAGTTCAAGCTTACCTTGGAGGTCAGGTCAGACGATGAGGTCGTCCTTCCCCAGTGCGGCCATTTCCCATGGATCATCAGCGAAACCCGGGGAAGTGGGGCACTTGCCGTTCGAATGCCTTTCAGCGCAACAAAAGCGACCTACTTAAAGGGGTTTGCTTGCTTGCCAGCACAAGTAAGCAGACATTGTTTGAAAGCCATACGAGATGGCTGTCTATCATGGCTAAGATGATTCCTGGGTACTGGTCTAAATACAAGATAGCTTGGTGATGATGATGATTATGATGATTATTTACGTCTTTTTTAGACCTTTCGAAGGGTATTGACACGTGCTAAGCTAAGGAATTACAAACAGAGTGCTATCCCCACAAGAAGCCAGAACCACAAGGAGGAAAAGACTCCTCCCACAGATAGCCCTAGGTCCCTAATCCCACGGTGTTGCAGTGCCCCTGTAGACCCTATAAAACATTTTAAGCTGAGGCGAAAAGGGCCCCAGCAAGGTTCAAGTGTAGACTCCCCCTCCCTGCAGGGAGTAACTACACATATAAAGAGTATAAGCATCCAGAGCATTTCTAAGTTCCCAGGCAATCCTAGACAGAACGTCGAAAGCACTCTGAATTCCTTGTCCTCCCTTCCAGCTACTCCCCACCTCCACCCCCTACTCCCTCATACAATATACCCCTCCTGCCATGTACACCTCCTCCATACGCTATAACCTCTGTACTAAGTCGCCGCTTGTCTTAAGAGAGTCCTGGGTGTCGTTGGGTAGGTATATCCTTAGCCTGAAAGCTCCTAGAGAGGCTAGGGGCGCCCTCAAACCTCCTCCTATCCCTCTACCCTCTACCCTCTCCCCGCCGTCTGCGCGCTTCTGTGACATCATCGTAGAATACGTATCCGAGGCGAAGGTAGTGGTAGGCTTGGCGTACCCGCTTTTTAGTTGTAATCGTGGCTGTGGTTGTGATTCTGAGGCGTTAGGGCTACCGTGGCCTTAACCGCGATAGCCTCAACACGTCCAACAAGGGCTCCTCAGGAGAAGAGAAACAAATCGCGACTCAATCTTGGCTCTGCAGATACTCCTAAGAGTACTGCAGGTTCGTAGGATGCACCGCGTACAGGTGTTGAGTCGTCGCATCCCCAAGATAGCTTGGTGTTTCATATCAAAGGCTTCAACTGACGTAACACATTACTACAGTATTGATATCTTAAGACAATGTAATCCGTGCCGTGAAATATGTTGTTATCGAGTTTATTATTGACTTATTGGATTGTATTACATAACCCAGCTATCTAAGGTGGTTCAATGCGACTATCAAGATCTAAAGCCTCGAGATCTTACACAATATTTTCAAACACTCTTAGAGATACCGTATTCATATCATCTCTACCTTCTGTAAAGTCAATAAGAAGCTGTATAGCACCTAGATACCTGTATAGAAAGAATAGATCGTTCTGGCTGTAGTGTCTCTTCATCTTCTTCCTGATCAAGCCATAGATGCTTTGCTATGACCTCTTGCAAAACCATATTATCATCTATGATTTCTTGTTCATCTACCAACTCAGATTCCTGAACTGGGTTTAGAAAGCTTAATATTGCCATAACATGTTGTATATTTCCGGTTCTTATAACCTGTTCATAGAGCCTTGATATGTCTGGCGAATCGATAAGCGTAGGTACAGAGACAGGAGAGACAACAAGTGTCGATTTCCGGAAACAGTTATGTATTGTTATATTCGTAACAAAATGGCTCCAACTTTGGATAATCCAGCGTAACGCAAAGTGAACATTGACCAAATTTAGAGGGTTCTGATTTATATCACAGTACTCTGGCATAAAGGAGAGCCACTGCCATCGATAGTGTGATCTGTAAGACTATATAATTCCCTGATCTAGAGGCTGAAATCGACTAGCATAATTAGCTGGAAGCCAACACACTCATGTATTTGCAGGAGGTGGTTGCAGCTTTATAGCCTTATTGTGCTTTGAAATTGACCATCGTAAGCAGAACCTGCATCGTTGATCCGATATGTGTATAAAAAGCTTGAAGCCATCCGACCTATGGCTGTATTCATCCAAGTATTTTTGTTCCACCGCCAATATAACCCCATTGTTGAAAGTGATATATTTTGAAGAGCTCGAGTGTTAAGGAATGTATATGGTATAGATTTGACTGTAAGAGATTCTCGAGAAAGGGAGAGAAGTTCTAAGTGAATCAAGCTATATTTACAGATAGGTTGCCAAGTGTTGAATGTGTTATAGGACGAGTCCTTATCCTGATCCTAATCCTGGGATTGAAGTTGTTGCAAGGCCTCGCGAAGGCGATATCTTCCAGTACAACCCGGTCTCGCCCATATTGTATATATTTCCCTCCTAGTGTTACCCTGCTAATATTCGTATGCCCCAATCTCTTCTTCTGCTGTCACTGGCACTGGCACTGGCACTGAGCCTGCTTCTCCATGTTATGTGCTAGGTTACATAATGTGGCTTCCTGAATTTCTGCACCAAGCTAGCTGACTCCAAATCCGGGGCAGGGCTGGACAGAGTACTACAGAAGTTGCTGCTAGATCTGCTGCGCCATTTGCTGTAGAAACTCTGAGCTTGTTGCACTGCCTTTCTTTTCAACACGTAGCTGCCACGAATAAAGCAGCTTCTCAATATCAGGCCACTACCCTGTGTCAGGGTGTGGGTTGGGTTGTGAGAGGCCAAACCTCGAATAGCTCAAAAGGTTATGGGTTCTGAAATTCAATTAAGAAGTGCATAGGAAACCAGCATAGTGCTGATTCCCTCCCTACTTATCTATGTACATTAGATCCACCGAATATTCTAGAGTAGTTATCTTCTGACAAATACAAAGGAAAAGTATAGAATGGTATAGAATGGTATAGAATGGTATAGAATAGTATAGAATAGTATAGAATAGTATGGCTCATGATAATGTTACTCTGGCGTTCTTGGCGTTCATCCGCTTGACAGCATTGCTTAGCGAGGGCCTTGGCCCGAGCACCTAAGTGGGTTCTAACCCTCACATGGGTCAGAGGAACGCGGCATTGCAACCCCTATTCATACCGTGACACCCTGCACGAACTCTAATACGGTTGGTAAAGGCAACTGTAGTGTTATCAATAAAATCAGAATGGCGCGAGAGAGATCTCGAGTCTGTTGACTGGCTGATTCTGTATTTGAATTCCACTCGATATAGGCTTCTTGAGCAGGGCGAGAATGTATGTTATGTGCCCAGGTACTCAAAGTACGTTGCTGTTCTATTCGAATCTGCTGCTTCCGTGCCATATTGATGAAACAGTACTCGATATATTAGCTACGATAAGACGATATCTCTAATATCGTATATTGTATGGTGTTTCAATGGGACGGGGAAATATCGCACTAACGGAAATATCGCCCCAAGACATTTTGGCTTTGAGTATAAATACTATAAAAGCTTGCTGTTTATAGGTGATAGATATCGACGTTGCATCACATATACAGCTTCTCGATGAGGAAAGGTGGACAACTGCATCAACCTGCTGAGAGGGGCTCACTCAAACCTCGGAATCTCTGATTATCCTCCAACACGACTTGTTATCCAATAATTCATAATGTCCATGGAAGGAAAAATTATAGCAATTACAGGCGGAGCCAGCGGCATAGGACTTGCGACAGCAAAGCTTCTAGCCACTCGAGGAGCCACTGTGTGCATCGGAGACGTTGATCCAGCTGCGCTCAAAAGTACTGAAGACTACTTCTCTTCACGGAGCGTTCCATTCTCTGTGACCAGGCTCGATGTCACCGTACGATCTGAAGTTGAGTCCTGGATCGATGGGATTGTGGAGAAGTATAGTCGACTAGGTATGCTGCTTACTTGATTACCAGGGATCTATCAGAAGACTGATCTCTGCCAGATGGTGCGGCAAACGTCGCTGGAATCTGTGGACCACACCATGGAATCCAGCATATAAAGAATCTAGAGGATGAGTGGTGGCATAAAATAATTGCTACCAACTTGACTGGGTTGATGTACTCACTGCGAGCGGAGCTAAATAGGATTTCCGACTCTGGTTCAAGTACGTTTGCCAATTGCTTTCCTGATACAGAAAGTAATTGTGAACACAAGGGCTGACATGTCTCAGTCGTGAATATAACTTCGATTCAAGGTGTCATGGGCTTCGCTGGTGCGGGAGCATATTCAGCATCCAAGCACGGTGTCATTGGACTCACTAGATCTGCAGCCAAAGAAGTAGGAGATCGAGAGGTTCGAGTCAATGCGGTGGCTCCAGGAGCTATCATGACTCCACTGCTCCAAAAAGCTATGGATAGGAATCCAAACGAAGGGACTGGCCTCGCATCAGCAATCAAGCGGGTGGGTACTGCTGAAGAGATGGCGAACATCATCTGTTTCTTGCTCGGTCCAGAGAGTACGTTCGTTACGGGATCGGTATATGGCGGAGATGGTGGTTGGGATTGTTGAGAGTTGTTAATGAGGGAAAACAAGCACACGGATTGGGTAACCACCGTTTCTGGTATGAGTTCGCCTAAAATGATGAGATGTCGGAGCCAACTCAATCACAAAAGAGTCCCGGGTTAATGCTACTATTCGTTCTAGGTATGAGCAAAGAATACAGGGCTCCTAATGGAGGTTATACGGGGTATCTACCCTCCGAGACCGTCGGCCACTATGTCCAGAGTTGTTTATTTGCCAACCGTCGTCATCCCTCCTTTGTCTGCTGCAGTCGCCGTATAAGTTCCAGGCTTGTTACTTGCTTGTGTTGCTCTGGCTTTCGAATACTGGTCGAAACACTCAGCAATGACATGCTCCTTGGTGATGCCCTCCTTGACAATCCCTCCATACATGATCTCTTCCATAAATTTCTCCACCTTCTCAAACTCAATAGCATCATTCTTGTACCGGTCAGGTGCTCCTGAGCCATTGACGAGAGCGAGCATTCCAGCTACCACAGTATTGCAAGCAGCTATAACGGTTATCGCGGTACCGGCCTTGTCGCCAGCAGATAAAGCTGTTATGATAGCGCCAATGACTAACCTCAAAGCAAAATTAGTATCATGGGATCTATAAAAGTGACAATTTAAACACTCACTGAGATACCAATAAGACGTTGAACAGCAGTGAACAAGCATGATATCGAATCTGACTGAGGAATCTAGCTGAGATGACGTCTTTGTAGAGACCGTCAGGCAGACCTTTAGGAGGCCAGATAGCAGACTTCGTGTACAGGACTTGGTGACTTTCGTCAAGGCTCATACCACCAATTGCGCGACATACAGCTGCATGGTCTTCAGGAGTAAGCTGGATCATCCTTTTGAACAATATATCCTCTCCCACAGGGGCTGCCAAAGGAGAAGCACCACTTATTGTCCCATCCAGTGCATTCATAAGTGAGAGTCCTTCGATGTTATCCAGGGAAGAGGGAGTTTCTGAGCAAGGAGGTCCATCCAGCGCACCGGTGTGTACATCTTTAGTCGTGATGTCGATCGAAGAGGCCTTGGAGCGTAGGGACTGGCTAGTTGAAGTTTCTCTCTCATGCACACCAGATGATGGAGCTTCTGGGTACAGACTGCATGGCTGTACTTCTTGTTGGTACATCATTGTTGGATTATTCTGTGTTGATGGACGAGATAGAGTTGTTTGGATGTTGCATGGTACCATAACAGCCTTTGAAGCGATTCCGTAGGTTCATATATGGCTTTCTATAAGTTCTAGGGATGAAGTGGTCGTAAATAAATGCAAGAAAATAGAGAATTCGGACAGAAATTACCTACCACTTGACATGAGGTCAACAGGGAACGAAGCAGGCAGGGAAGCAACATCCGAATTAGCCACGGAAAGAGCACAGAACAAGACAAAGGCTACTTACCTAATTATGCAAACCAAACCATCTGTGCTCAGTAGCAATGACCATCGTGTGCCCATATGTTCTTGACCCCAAATAGTCCATCAGTGCAGTGGGGCATGGAGCATGTACAAGTTGCGAAGCCTTGCTTGTTTTGTTAGTCTTAGAGTTGCCATATTATGACTTGTGTTCACATCGACTGATATTGTATCTTCCAATTGAGGTACCTAGTTGTTTCAGTCTTCTCAGCATGCCTATGAAATGCTATAATATGTCATGTGATACTGTAGATGTGAATACCTACTTTGCTTGTCCATTTCAGCTTAGAAAATGACGTTCTGAAGCATTGTGGGACGAAGAATAATTCATCTCTAGAAGCTGACTGAGAGAGTACCCAGGGGTCCATTGTCTCCTGTCGTGACTACTGTAAAGTTTCGATCATTGTATAAGATATGAAGACCGCTGCTTATGTTACATAGACAAACGCAAAATGAGTTTCCCCAGACGCATGTGATTGGTGTCTTCCCAGGATACAACCTATCGTTCCAGATTGATGGTGACATCGATGGTGATGGAATGTACTAAGTTGTTGGAATGCCATTGATTGATTGAATCACACACGGATGGAACAGTCTACAGGACTGCTATGCCAGAATGGTCCAGCTTCGGGGAAGTTGCCGAAGTGCGCCTTACCACATTTGGTAGTCGCAACTTTACTTCATCACGATAACGTAACCAGCAACTTCTTCCACTGGACGATCTGGCTCCTATCTACGACTATTTACAAAGGCGTCAAATGGGTGCTTTGGTTTTTCTTTGAGGGTATATCAAGCTCCTTGGCTACCGCTCCTGATAGCCATCCAGTGTCCTTGTACCTTCAGTCTCTCCCCAGTGTTCCACTTCGTCTATGCGCGCTGTATAGCACTCCAAAATTACCCAGAGTTGCGTCTGTTCCATGAATCGTATTGCTTTTGTGACTAATTTTGGCTCGTTCAAGATTGCCCTTAAGTCTACTTGTCCTCCCCTGCCAAATTCCCCCCGTCGTAAGTTGCGATATTTTCGGCACCTCATTAAGACGTGGCCCATGGTTTGTCGTCCTTCGCCGCAATTATATCCCGGGACGTCTAGCCCTGGTACCTTCCTTTTGCACAAGAAATTCCTTATCCCAATTTGCTTTGTGCGTATCTGGATGGGTATAGCGCTTTGCCACTTCTTTAGGCCGTGGTGTATTGAAGGGCTTTGTGTGATGGACATGGAGTATATTTTGAATATGGTTCGTCCCTGCGCTTCAATTTCACGGTTGTTTCTCCATTCAGCTTTTGCCTGCCTCATGATCCAGGTCTTCAGGGTTGTTTGTGAATAGTATGTCTTTGGTTGCGTGACGTTCGGGGTTCCTGGACTAGCTCCTAGGTGTTGTCTGGATGCTGTCTTGGCTGTCCTGTCTGCTGCTTCATTTCCCCAGATGCCCGTGTGGGCTGAGACCCATCTTATATCGACTGGTGTCTTTCGGACTCTTTGTACCTTGTCAATCAACGGTATCGCCTCCGCAACAGCGTACGGGCCTGAGCTGCTGGTTGGAGTCTGAGATGTCCTGATGGACGCTTGATTGTCGGTAAAATGACCACCTTGTCTCTTTTGTTCCCTTTCTCTGTATCATCGTCTGCGATTTGAAGAGCAGAGCTGCTATGGTCTCGTGACGGAGCACGTGATTATAACACATGCATATATAGTAGAGTAGTAGAACTAGGCGCAGACCTAATTTTAGTGGCCTTTTGGTCCAGTTGGTAGCCGATGCAACTGCTCTACTTCGGTTTGTTATATAAGCGTACTAACATACATCGTGTCTACCTTTGCGACACCGGCGAGCACTCTCGGAGAGAGGGAAGGGAGAGACTCCGACGTCTACCAGCTAGACAAGGAACAGAAAAACTGCCTGCGCGTTGTAGCGGGTGCTTAACGCTCAACGCCAGTCAACGTTCTGGAGGCTGCAGCCTACTGCAAACTGATCAATGTGGTCCTAGCCGAGAGGCGGCAGCATTTGAGGCCAGAGCCACAGGGGAGGGCGGCAATTGGCCCGAGACATGGGTCAGGATCAAGAGATTGATCGCGAAGGCTAAAGGAGGAAGACGAGGGCCCGAAACCCAACTAGCAGACCCCATGAGACACTGGGCGCCGTGGACAGGGGGCGCCACCGCGAAGAAGAAAGCGAAAAATATGGTAAAAGAGCGTCCAGCTACGCGAAGGTATTCACCAGCGAACACCAAAATTCGGCCCGCGGTGGGGGACGGCGCGCAAGATCTTGGGACAACTCACAAGCACGAATCCTCTTGCCTTGTGCAAGTAAGGTCCGGGCATATCGGACTCAGGCAATACCTGAGACGAATGCAAGTCCCGGATATCGAGCCATGGTGTACATGTAGAGGAGGTCGAGCGATCCAGGAAACGGTCGCTCATATCATCCTGGACTGCGAACTGGTAGAAGACAGGGCCAATCTTCCTCCCTTACGAGGAAGACGACATCTAAACCAGGCCCTGGAAGATCCCAAACGATACCCCAGCATCATCAAGTGGCTTTTAGCCACGGGACGGCTGCGAGAGTATCGCCTGGCGCTACACCTCCAACGACCAGCTGTAGCGACCACGTCACCCACCGCCGCGACCACCACACAACTCTGTCCCCGCGCGCAACACGTTCAATCTTCCCCAACAGAGGCTCCAGCCAGAGAGTTAATTCTGGGCTTGTAGATAGCACAACGAAGGGTTTTCACCGCCTGCCAGGCGGCTTTTCCCTGGGTACACTTAGAGCCTCGGAAATTAGTCATGATCAGCGCACACTGTAAGACGCTTAATAGTATTTCTTTCATTCATTCAATTAGGTACATACCTAATTCTAGTGGTCTTTTGGTCCAGTTGGCAACCGATGCAACTACTTTAGTTCGGTTTGTTACAAAAGTTAATGCCTTGTAGCTCAGCTGCGTATATCGTTGAGGTTTCACTGTTCCCCATGTGCGCCATTTTTGTGCATCGGGTAAAGGGCGATACGGCTGCTGCCCCTATATTGTTGTCAATGCCACTGCCACTGCCGTCGGTATAGACGAAGATGCTGTTCGAGGGTTGCTTGAGAAACTCTTTGTGCTGAGTCTTATCTATTTTTAGGCTCGGTGCAATCCTTAAGCTCGGTCCCTGCCACCATGGTGGTGCAAGGTAGGGTGGGATGACTTCTTGTTCTTTGATCGTCTCGCCTCGGCGCTCGTGGAGACGTCTGTAGGTGTGTGCTAGAGGGCTCACATATGGTGCCTGTATTCCTCGGCTTCTCGTAGTCTTGAGTAGTTGAAAGCCTGCTAGGGCCGGCTTATTTTCTGTTGAAAGGATTCTGCTGACCGCCTCGGAGATTATTTTCCGGGTCTTTTGCGCTATGGAGAGGAAGTAGAGCTCTATATCCAGGGCCGGGCCTGGTTTCGCTTTGAATGCGCCTTCAATCACTCTGGTGGCTTTCGCTTGAAATCTTTTCAGGGAGTCGTTAGTTTGTTTTGTATAGCCTTTCCCACGTTCATGGGCGACCGGCCATGCTAAACAGCCATACATCATCTGTGAGATGACAACTGCTTGGTAGATCCTTCTGAGCTCTGCGATGCTTGCTCCCCATGTCGAGCCCGCCAAGCTTGTCAGAGCACCAATGAACTTCAAGATTTTCGTTACTTTGTTCTGAATATGATGCTTCCAATTCAGTGCCGTGTCCAATGTGACCCCGAGATATTTGTTGCTTGCAGATGGGCGGACTGTCGTCTGGTCTACTTGTACTTGGCGGTCAAGCTCCAACTGGCGCCTTTTCGTGTAATGTATGAGCTGGAACTTGCTTAGTGCGAATACTGATGCATGTCTTTTTGCCCATGAGTTAGCTTTTTTCATGGTTTCTGTTAGGCCATTGCAGGTCTCTTCGGTTGAGCTACCCCATCGCAGAATGGCAATATCATCAATGTATCCCGTTGCTACAGTATTAGGCTCCTGGTTGCAGATTTCTACCAAGTCGGCGTTGTAGAATAGATACAGAATAGGCGACAGCGGTGATCCTTGGGGGATACCCGTGGCCGTTTTATACACTTCTTTTCTGAATATGTCGAAGCTGATGACCGTGCTCCGGTCTTCTAGGAAGCTGGCTATCCACCTGACGGTTGTCTCATCTATTCAGTGTTTCCGGGGATTGTGTAGCAGTCTTACATGTGAAATATTATCCAATGCTCCAGAGACGTCAAGTAGTAGAAGACTTGCCTCCTACGAATTTGGTGAGTTCCAAGCTTCATATATCTTTTCAATGATGGCATGTAGTGCATGGTCAATGGATCTTCCCTTGCGTCCCCCGATGTGAGTGCTCGGTAACAGTTGGTGCATCTTTGCCACATAGCTGATTCTTTTTGCGATTATCGAGTCCATGGGTTTTCCGATTGTATTGAGCAGGGCTATTGGTCGGTACACTTTGGGACAGGTGTAGTCATCCTTGCCGGGTTTTCTGAGAACTATAGTCGTTGACTGTCGAAAGTGTGCTGGGCAGTATCCAAGACGTAAGTTCCAGTTGAATATTTCCGTAAGGTGGGGGGCTATTTGAGTAGCGGCAACGTGTAGGACTCCATTTATAATGCCATCAGGTTCTGCCGCTTTCATTGGAAGTGTCAAGGCAATGGTTTGGTGAACTTCCTCCGTGATGTCCCAGAAAGGGATCTGGTTTTGGTATTCAGCTCCGCTTATGTCTTGAAGGTCTGGTTTCCTCCGTCTGTACTGGACCATTATGGCGCTTAAGCCTGGCGTCTGAAGTTGTATTTCCTTACATTCGGTGGTCCAACCGGCCCTTGCTCTTGGGGGCCATCTTTCAATGGAGTAAAATGGCCCATAGCTGCCTATGTAGCAATTACTACCCCTCTTATATATCTGTCCAGTGCGGTCTTTGTCTTGGGGCACCGAATAGGTTGTCACGGGGCGGTTGCAAAATATCCAGTGCAAAGGCTCGTTTGTATTACAAGGAGAATTAACTAGGGAGGAAGAAAGGTTCTTTTATAAAGGAGGCTCAAAAGATTATTCGTATGAGGCACGTGCGCAGGCCCCTGGGGCCAAGCATCAACCTCGTGGTGCAAACTGCTACAGAGGTGGTAGCTCATGTGCAAGATGTATTCGGAATTCTTTCTCCACAATGCTAGACCAATCGTGTGTATCTACCTTTGGCTGTTGTACGATTCCGAGATCTAGCCAAGTTGTGATGGGGAGGTGGTCGGAGTTGTGATTCTGTTGGGGCCTACGCTGCAAGTGATGACTCCCTTCACGAGGTCTTGCGTGCCGTAACAGAGGTCCTTGCAACTTTGTGCATTCTTGTCGTCGTATGTGATTGTAGTAGTTGGCAGGAGACTGCCAAGTTGAAAATCTTCGATGAGATCAATCAAATCGTCTGATTCTGGATCTGGATCTCTTTCTCGTATCTTCATACCGCCCCAGAGTTCGTGGTGTATATTAAAATCACCTAAGATGATCTGTTCTTCCTCCTGGTAGGCAGGGAGTGCCGTTCTAAGGTGTGGGAGACAACTTGTCCTGTGGTCTGACGATCTCAGGGGGGGGGGAATGGTATATACGTTGTGTAAACATATCTTTGTTGCCGCCTCTGCGGTTGGGCTTGTTGTGGTTTCAAGAGTACTCAAGTCTCGTGTGTTGTCTGTAAATCCCCACCCATTTGGGTCTATTCTCTTGTTGATAAAGAACCAAACTTCTCGCAGGTGCTTCTCTGCTACCGTTAGGGAAACAGAGGTGAAAAGAGTGTGCGATTGGGTTGTGCGTTGTCGAGATGAAGGGATTACTCCATATTTCCTGGAGCGCTAGAATATCATACTCCTGGATCCTTGGGTCGCGTAAGAGTGCTGCCATAACTATGTCCCTCGACTTCATGACGTTTTAATGTAGGATCTTGATGCCTTCTTCGCTGTAGTTCATTGGTCGTCGTACTCCATTGGGAACTGAGTAGTGAATTCATTGTGATTGACTCCAATGCTCATTTTGAAGGCACGTGTAGCCTCCGTAGTCTCTGACTGCTCTCAGCCATCATTGTGTCTTCGTTCTCATCTTGCGTGCTGTCGAGTCCGTTTCTTTAATATTAGTGCGTTCCATTGGTGGCCTCTCCTTCATTGGTAGGACAAAATGCTATGGTTATCGGGCATCGTATGCGGCTTTCACCTTGCTCAACTCGGCCTTCTGGACGGGACTTCGATTATTCCACGCCTCGTGTGATCCCTTGCATACGGCGCATTACTTTAAGGCGGATTTGTAGACTTTGGTGGGGCAATCTTTCGAGCTGTGCGCTTCTGCACAGTAGCCACATGCTGTGCTCGCTTTGCACTGGGTTCCTATATGGCCGTATTTTTGGCACTTGTAGCATTGCTTCAGTTGGCACTGTTTGTCGTATCTCTCACATTGAAAAGCCTCTCCTTGCAAAATAACACCTTGGTCAATGATCTTGTTTGCGTCTTCCGGATTGGTGAACTGACGATAATGGTCGAAGCTGACTTTGAACTCGCTGCTCTTGATGGTCATCCAATGTATTTGATGTCCGCATTGGGTATGAACGGTCTATTGTCGTGCAGGGGTTCGGCTTTGATCTCGTCAAGCTTCTCCATGCCCATTGAGCTGGTCCTAGTGCCGTGCGCAAGAACTCCATGTCGGCAGCCAGATACTTGTCCCTCTTCCAATCTGGCTTATCCAATCGTTTGCAAATTGTTTCAAGGCCTCTGCATCGTGTCTGTTTGACATCTTGATGCCAAGGCCTCCGATTTTAGTTGGTTAGCTGATGCTACGCGGATCGGTTCAATGTGCTTGTTCCTGCTCTGTTCAATCGCTCGGTCAACGTTGTTCTGTAAGTTTCTGGGCTTCTTGGCTCTGAGGCTCTCGATAGTGGATGTGTCTGCAATCTTCACGATGATCTCAAGTTGCGCTTGAATGAACGATGATGTCTGAATGGACGTTGTGATTGGTCTGCTAAGAGGAGCGCGTTGCTACTCAATGCCGACATGTATGAAGCTTTAGAAGGCGGAGCGCACTGCACAACTTTCGCCATATCAGTCGTCATCTTGGTCGTATCATTTATCGCTTTGGCTATGTCGTTCGTCTCTACAGAAGTCCGGTGGTTGTTCGTGGTGTCTCGGCAGCTTCCTTCACTGCTTGATTGGTCTCCTGGCTCAGCATAGCCATGTGCTGCTGCGTTATTGTATTCTGCTGAACTTTGATCGCCATGGACTGCACCGCCTCTGCTGTCGTTTCGAGGTCGCTCTGAATAGTTGTAATGGCTTGAAAGACGGCGCTGGGGTTTAGGGGTATTCTGGAACTTGGAAATCAGGACGCTCATAGCTGCGATCACTGGCTGGTCTCCGGTAGAGTCGATACAGACAAGTGATTTCCTGATGTAATCGCTAAGGAATAGAGCATGCTCTCGGGGATCGTTGGGCCATGCTGCCACTTGAGGCCACGGTGTCACCGTACTGCCTATATCACACTGGCCAATGCGCGCAAGCTCAGGCTTTTCAACTGGCCAAAAAGGAGGGCTGCTAGATGTGGTTTTTGTTTCCCAATTCCAAAAATTGCGTTCTCGCTGTTTGTGATGTTTTCTGCTCCATCGACGTATGTCTTGTTGGTGTATGTGTGTGTTACTATTTATCGTTCGGCGGGCATGTGCTCAAGACACTTGTCCTGGGAACCCTACGGATTTCAGGACGCCAGGGGAGGAAGGCCCCTGGGCTTCGAACTAGTCTACTAGTATATGAAATGATGTTACGCGTCGGCCGCCTTTATACAGTTCAGCAGCCTCCAGATGGTAGTCTCTCGAGAATGAGTATGTTCACTGCCAGCTTACAGTTGGTCCCCCTTCCGTGACCCCTTCCCCATTAACCCGCTTCCTCCACCCATAACAAATAAAATGTATTAAAATTTGATATAGTGGTGTTTTGTTGTCCTTCTCTCCTTGGCCGATTGCTAATACGCTTCCTCCTTTACAGCATATTCCTCCTTCCTCCCATATTTCCAAACCACAGTCCGGTGACGTCCTCGGGCCTGCCGCTGCAGGAGAGTTCCTTTATTCACGTTATACGACCTAGAACAGGCAGGCGTATAGTTAAATATCCCTCCCGAATTCCCTCTGCCCTTATACGTGATTCGCGAAATGTGAAAGTGCCCAGAATACGCTGAAATGTTGTCCGCGAGCGAGCGCTTCGGCCGTGAATTGATGTCCCAAACTCCAGTCCACCCTAATCGATTCTTCTTTCTCGAATCCAAGTTGTCTTTCTGTAAATTCCCTTATTCGAACGTAATCCGTTGACGGCGGCGGCCCAACAACGCCAGAAGCGTACATCGAAGAGAGCGAGAGTCACTACTTCTCGCTCCGCATGCACAACCAGAGAGCCCTAATCTCTGGCTCACTATGCTACTGTTCGAGTCATTGCGCGAATAAGAATAGTCGTAGATTTCGAACTAGGAGTTGATGCTGTAGAAAAGGAGGGTGAAAAATCGTTATCGTGAAAGCTCTGCATTGCTGTCTCCAAGACCCCAGGCCTTCATTTCAATCCGGATTGCGTTCTCTCTTCAGCTTAGATGAATACTCGAGAGTATCATCAGTTCGTAGCTAGCACCACGTACAGGTAGAGAGATCCGTCTTCGCTGGCCATATGTCTTGTTGGAATACTAGCTCAGGTATGTGCGGTAGTGGGTTGGGCACGTGACTAAGCTGGAGTGGGTCGGCTATAACGGCCGGCTACGCCGCTTAACGAAAGCGGCATATAGATAGGTAGGCTGCGACAACACCTCTGATATTCTGATCCCAATGGTAATACGACATATTGTCACAACCCACTTCGTACCTGTGAAAATATAAGTTAATAAAATTGCATTCCGCTTGGCATACTCTAACACTAGCGTAACGACATGCTTTGACGATTAACTCACTACAACAGCAACATTCCACCCGCACAAACCATGTCTTCGATGAGGAGTCTGCCTACTCTTGTTCGTAATAGCTTCAGGTCTGCCCAGCAGGGTGGAGATCTGAAGTTCCACGAAACCGAAGTTTCCATCCTCCAATGCAGCGGCCGCCTGGTACGCTAGCACCGTTTTCTGACTCCTTGAATTCACGTTTCGGGCTTTGCTGATGATATTAACCAAGTTCCAAGTGCGGTTTTCACCAACTTTAGCCAACAAGCCAAAGTCCACCAAATTCCGTACTCCAGGAGAAAAGACATTTGACCCATTCGAAAATCCAAGTGAAGGTCTTCTCGTCACCGAAGACGATGATAACTTCATCGTGCTTAACAAGTTCCCAGTCATTCCAGATCACTTCATACTCGCCACCAAGCAGTACAAACTTCAAACCCATTTGCTTGAAGAATGTGACGTTGGAGCCGCATATCAATGCTTGGCGGCATATCGTGACAATGGCGAAGAGCTGTTCGGATTCTTCAACTCAGGAGACGAGTCAGGGGCGAGTCAACCGCATCGACATATACAATTTCTACCCGTGGATTCCATGAGAAGTGGTATAACAGAGCCTCAAACCTGGAGCGTGCTTGCAGATATCCTGGCAGCCGAGAATCCTGGTATGTATCCGGCACTATTGGGAGGTGTTGTACTAATTGATCACAAATTAGTCATGCCATTCAAATACTTCGCATCTAGTATAGATGAAGGCTTTACCTCATTACAGCTTTATGAATCTTATCTGGATCTTCATTCAAAAGCATGTCAGTCAGCGGGACAGCAACCTGTTAAACCACATGCAGATGTTGAATCACCCATTAGCTACAACCTTGGGCTCACTAGTAGAACCATGATATTATGTCCACGCACTTGCGAGGGGATCAAGATCAAGTCCGACAAAAATGAGCTAATTGGTCCGGTGTCTCTGAATGGTACCGTACTTGGTGGAACGCTGCTAGTGAAAAGCAAAGAGGAGTGGGACGCCTTGAAGAATGATAACTCGAAACTGGAGCATGTACTTCGATCGATAGGTATCACTCATGATGGAAAGCTTTGAATTACCGCCTCATATACATCCGATCAGACTCAGTCATATAGGCAGACTTGAAGACAAAGTACGGAAATCCACCCAATCACTTTACGAGAACGCTTCTATCGTCTTGTCATATATCGGACACTCTCCTACATACGCATCATACATCTGAGATATCGCCGCGAAGCTCATCCCATTTCTTTCGACATGTCGCATTTCCGAAATGATATGAACCACCTTTCTTGGCAATGTACTCGGCCACTTGCTTCCAGGGTACTCGGGAGTGCGAATTATCTGATGGAGGTGTTAACCTCTCGACGGCCGTCTTCAGAAGTTTGACCTGCACATCATTTAGCTACGGGTGATTGTTAGCGAGACCAGAGTATACTTACATCATCCTTGTTCCACTCTGGCTTTCTGACACGCGCGGACTTTGCCTTTGTCAAAGTTCTAAATCGTCCTCGAAGGGTTGACTCTGCCTCAGTGAAGCAGCCTTGTCTTCGGATGTCTTTGTATGACATGCCCGCCAGTTTTGAGTTGACAAGGAATCTGTCTTTTGCATCTCGACCGAGAATTGCTTGAGCTGTTCGTGGTGTGTTTTCCCACGAATTCTTCTCCGACCAGTTCGTCGGCTTCTGTTCGAGATGTTTATAAAGGCCGGAGTGGAAGGTGTGGTGTTGGTGTTCGTGTTGCTCCTCACTGCTCACAGAGGAAGTAGGCTTCGTTTGGTAATGGAAAGTAGCTTGACTGGCGTCAAGTGACTCCTGGCCCGCAAGTGTGTGATCCATGTGACTGTTGCTAGCTACTCCGGAACACATCTCTTGGGATCTGGCACTAGTTGTGGTGGAACCATGGCGTGGTTGTACCATTCTTGGCTTCCGGGATGTCATTGTCTGAGAGACGATAGGCTCATCCTCACCAGAGCTTGTGCCCACACTCAGATCAGGTACCGAAAGTAGGTAATCGTTCAGTGACTCTGTCGAGGAGGATGGAGTCATGGATGTGGCATGCAAAGTCAAGGCCTTTGGCGAAATTGTTCCAGGCTGGACCGAGTGGGGTTGTGTAGGCCAACCAGTTCCCATCTCGGAAGCAATGTTCCATGTATTTATGAAGTCTTGCTGTGTGCAAGTGTGCTCTTGGGGGAGTTCTTCTCGGGGCAAGCTATCATGCATTCCGGCTATGCCATAGTAGTCTTGGTATTGGTGGGGACTGATGCCAGCAGTCTCCGGGTACCATAAACTTTTGACCATGGGGTTCTGGCCGGCTCTTGGAATAGATGTGTATGCATCGAAAGTAGGATCAACCGCCGAATACGGGTTTCGAAGTCCTGTATCGTTGGTCACTTCGTATTTTCGGATGTTGTCTGAGCTATGACCAGTAGAGATCTGTGAGTGATCGAGGCTCATTGTTGAAGCGCACGGAACTGAATCTGATCCGGTGAACGATGAGCCGGAAGCATTCCTTGCCCCGCCTTTGGTACTAGTGAACTCTGCGAAGCTACCGTTTCGTTGTTTAGCGTTCCAGGCATAGTAATCATCTAGCATTGGATTTTTTGCTTCATAGTAGCTCATGTTCTCTCGAGAAGTGTTGTACGTATGTTGGTCTGGGAAGTTTCCGCCATGGGTGGTATGATGATTCTGAGTTGCGTACTCGTATGTTGGTACTTTCTGATAGCTGAAAGTCTGGCTTGAGAACGATCTTGGAGTTCCTGGAGTTCCAGGATGAAGTTGTTCAGATGTCAAGGTATTAGTCTACAACGTTTAGCGAATCTCCCGAAGCTTGGTTAAATTGTACTGACTGGAATCTTTTCGATATCCTTGATGTCGCCTCGACTATGGTTCCAAGTACCGTTCGTTGTGGTGGCCACGGGACGGGGAACACTCCAAGCGTTGAACTCGTTCTCCGACATCTCACTTAGCCCTCGATGCACAGAGTCCGATCTCCTAGTAATGAAAGAGGGACCCACGCTATTCGAGACATGTCGGGGTCGTGCGTTAATAAACATTGTGATAAAATCTCACCGCTGTGGTGTCTCGGATGCGTTATGTTCTTTCGGGAGCCTTGCTTCCAGATGCCTTACCAGAACCTGAATGCATATACGTCTTCCCGGAACCTATGCACACGTGCTTCAGACAGGCTACAATACTGAAGCGGTAAGATGTCAAGATATCAAGATGTGACAACTGCTGATAGTCTAAAGGATCACAAGTTTAGAATCTGGAGAACACTTTGAAGCTACTGGTCAGCGGGCAGCAAGATTGAGTGGAAAGGTGGACGAACAATATGGCTGATAGCCTCCAATTTCAGACCAGTAGTTTGTCTGTTTCTTACACCGCTGGAATGGTAAAGAAGCGGTGATGAGTGCGAGGCACTGCCAGATTCCTCTTCCTGATACCGCAGTTTCCTTATCGAGTAGGATGCCAACGAACAAGTTCCTTGCGGGAGAACAAAATGCAGCAAACGTGCCACCCAGTCAATTTACAGAAGCTTGGAAAGACTTATATTATACTCTACAAAGGATTGATTGTACGGCTCAAAGAAAACAGAAGAAGAACATGTTTGGGTGGGCGTTGTACTCAACCTCAGAGCGGAAAGGAAAACATGCTCCAGAATGCCGAACCACCGGGCTTACAGAGCTAGCATGGGATCTTTTCAGTTTTGATCCGTGCATGCCTTCTCCAATTTTGCTATCACAAGCTATCATATTGGCTTTACTTGTTACCGCACTGCCCGCCGTTCATTACACGCTCACGGCTCAGAGCCTCTACACTCAGCCTCCCGTCACTAGTAAGCGTGGGTTGACTAGCGTATCACGAAGTATGAGTAGTCGTTAGAGTATTTTTCCTCTGACGGTACATTAGATGCCAAACTCAGAAGCCTTCCTGAAAGTGATGTTGGGTGACCAGATTTGTTTGGCAACCATCTCCAAAGGTGGATCCCGTGATGCACGGCGGCATTTTAAGACTGAGGACTTAGGATTGCGAATGAACTCGTTCGCCTGTCTCACATTTGCTGGTAGAGGCGAGAGTTCGTCTAGACTTGGTTTGAGGCCATGAACCGGTTGAAGCTGACAGGCTTGACAGCGCGGCTAAGTGCGTTACGGCGACCAATCTTGAGCGCTCACGCTATTTGGTCCTGCAAACGACCATTTGATAACTACTCCAATGCTACTAAACATGCCAGTCATGTATGGAAGGTGGGGGTTCGTGCTACCGCAAGCCGTTGCGGTTGCATAGGCTATGTGTGTGTGTGTGCGTGGAGGCTCGCCAACGAACCCACCACAGAGACCACAGTCCATGTGCTGGTTCGGCCTTGCAAACTTGTACTACCTATCGGCATCGTGGAACGATACCACAATCATATTCCATGAGTGTCGGGACCGTCCGTTTTGCCCATCTTCCCACTCCCATAGCTCGGTTTCAGGAGATTTTGGGGAAGTGCAAGCGGTCACAACTCGCCTCCAGATCCCTCCAAAGTCAATCACTACGCTTCCCTGCATACGTATTGCACACTGGCAAACGCCGAGTTGTAGCACAGCGCGACCCAGAATTTCGGACTGTTGCACACACACTACTTAGCGGCCTGCAGATCCGTACCCTGCTTGCATGAGCTGAGATTAACTCAACGTCAAGTCTCACATTTTACGATCGGTATCTGTCAAAAACTGGTGTAGAACCTAGTGCAGCGGATATCTATATGCCACTGCATCTGCCGCTGAATATCATTTGAGGAAAATCTATGGCCGTTGAGTACTTTGTTACACTAAAGGACTCGAGCCTTACGCAGTATGCTGAAATCTGTCACATACAAGGAACTGGTTCAGCGGATGTTGGCTGGCGAACTACTACAACCAGTATAACAAATTTGTCTGCAACATATTCATGGCAATTATGCACAATAGTCTAAAATGCTAGGGGAAACAGATCTACTTCGGGACATGCCTGTATTAGCACGATACGGCAGTTTCTGGCGTTCATGTGCAGATGCACGTTGCTTGATGCGGAGGCATCTCCTGAACCGGAATCCCAAAAAGATTATCATGATCAAACATTATGCTGGTTTGGGATAGGGTTGCATGCCAGACGCTAGCTTACTGGGAAGAAACAGCAAGGTAAAATGAGCGCATGTCCCCAAATATGGCAGTCATATAAGCTGGATGTCTTTAGCCAATGCAAGAAAATGTATTGTATGACTGTTGTGGACATGCTGATCAAACCTCCTATATTGAGGATGAAATTTTCAGTCCTGAAAACAATCCTACAACGCAACTGTGGTCAGCAAACAACACCATCCTCTTCGTCTGAACATAACAATTGTAGCAATAAAACAGGAAGACATCGTAAAACCCTTGGTTCTCCACCTCGGAAGCCGGAAGTACTCTCATTGTTTGACACCCATTGTGCCCTGACAAATAAGCCAAGACCACCTTACAACAATCCCTAATGAACCGGACCTCCTTAGACAACTCTCTCTATTGCCTGCATTTCGTTCACGATATGCGGTTTTCCATCACGTCATATCAAGGCAAGCACGAGGTCGGCATTGCCTCATTTATAGTTCTAAGATGTGTTGTCGCTTTTCCAACAAAGAGCGGCTCAACAACATGCCGTTTCCTCGAGCATCTGGCTGTTGGCAACTCAAGAGAGCAGGTGTCGGCTGAAAGAATATCCAGGGTATTGTTCAACCTCTTGCCATGCGTCTTCGTTTTGCATCCCTGGTACTTTCGTATCCTCCCGTCACAAGCATCAAATGAGGAAAGCGTCCGCGCTTTCCCTCGCCTCCCGCGACCCCAGACCTTGGGCAATGAATCTGATGCCCATCAGATTGTAGGAGGTCCTTGACAACCAACTCTCGAACCATCGATCACTGTTCAGCATCATACATCCTTGCCAATGATGAGCTTTGAGTGGCAAAGGACTACTGCTGTAAGACTCACCATTTCTATTCATAGCCAGTTCCCTGTGTGCCAACTGCTGGTAGAATTCTTGGCGAGGTAATCAAGAAACGATTAAATATCGCCTCGAAATGACATCGCCCTTGTTGAGGTTGGAGCTTGCCTTGCACCAACATTTCCCCCGAAGACAGGATGAGGCGTGTTATAAGCTTGGCCAGAGAGCACGTACACGAGGCGTGCAACAAAGATTGCTGAAAGAGCTGTTGCGATGAGTTGCCAAATTATAGTGTTCATTGTTGTCTTGCTGTAGTCGAGTTGATATTTTCATATTTGGATCTATCAACGACTCAGGAAACAAAGAGGACGTCGTTTGCAAAGCCGAGTACAGCTAGTGTTGGTTACCAAATGAATGAGTGGTGATGACTAATTTGCACCCGTTAGTTTTCAACCTAATTGTTGGCATCCAGACTGTCGGGTCTGATAAGGAAGCACAGTTCCAGACAGACTTAGAGAAACTCTGGTTTATTTAAATTATCGAAAGTTCTTTGCGGGAGGTGTGGAGACCGTGTTTAGTACCGAGAAAGTGCTATCCGGTTCGTGGCAATGATAATGATGGCGTAGGCTAGTGGGTAGGTTCTACCTGGAATATGATTTCTGTAAATCGAGTTTGAGAGAGAATGTCTGCGGTCGTCCTTTTAATATCCTTCCACTGCAGGTAGAATATTTAAGCGAGAACATCAAGCTTACAGGTATTGTAAGATAGATACCTAGGCTCTGTTTCTGATTGCTCTCACATGTGGTATACCAAATGATCCGGCACTTTGGTAGGGGCCATATATATCATACTATATAGTAGGGCTGACTATTTGAGCGCAAGCTTCCGTACTGGAGCATGACGAATCTCCTTTCTGGCAATTTCCTCGAAGATCTCCTCCAGATCAATATGGACCCTCAAATTCTTCTCGCCCATTACCTTCCACGTAGCCTTGAGGTCGTCAAAAGAGAGGACAGTTTGCAGCGTCTCGAAACCAACGACATATAGCTCTTTAGCCCATGGACATGACTTGAGAGCCTGGTACCAGATGTCCTTCGCCCGCTCTGGAAAATGCTGTGCGCAGAAGAAGATGTACGATTTCCAGAGTGATATGGCGCCTCTGCAAGCTGGTGAGACAACAGCATGCTCAAATGCCGCTCGAGCGGCGTGTATAGTGCCATGAGCCAGCTCGTAGTGGATGGCGAAGAACCGTGACACCAAATTATCGCTCTCTGGCGTGAGAACAATGTCATTCAGCATCGTTCGAACCCGGTTTTCGATACGCAGCCGGGATTCATTGAAAGTATAGAGCGATAAATATATCGTGTTCCGAGGAAATAATTTCAGAGAATTCGTCAAACGGTCGCGTAGTAAAGCTGGCCGAAACGGGCCATGAAGCGCATGATAGTATAGCAATCGCGCTTCAGCTTGAAAGAGAAGCTCATGATTGCTGCTACCACCCTGATCTCGTTCCTGAAGAGCTCGCGAAAATGAGGAGTAGACTGCCAACGCAGCTGTTATGTTACCCTGTTGAAGCGATTGGTTTTCTTCAGTAGATGTGGTTGATGAGTACTGAAGTAATGCCAGAAGTTCGGTCCACAGAGTAGCGCAGAAATAGTCTCCTTCTGTTACGAGTCAGTTGTGATCACATTTTTTCTCTGTCGGAGAGAATCAGATCGTGCTGAATTTGACTTACTGGAGAATGCTTCATCACGGTCGGTAGCTAAACGATCTTTTGCTTTCAATATCGAAGGCATGGTGGAATTTCCATTGAGATTGCCCTGCGAGATGCCAACAATGAGTTGCAAGGCGTCGCTTCCACCTGAATCACTCAGAACCCTCCATACCCATGAGCGCCAAATGTCGATAGTATCTGCCGTAAGTTGACCGGAGTTGGGAGTAGCATCACTGATACAGGTTAGTTATTGTTCTGTTGTATGAGAAATTTGAGGCAATCAGCTATTGCTGAAGTCTACATACCTGCCTTCTCGTACTGCCGACGAGAACACTGCCTTGGCTCTTTCTTGGTCTCCTTTTGTCCAAGCAATAAGTCCTAGGGCGTTGTAAAGACGGCGACTCTCGGGATTGATACGTTTTATGACGTTCTTGCATATTTTCATTATGGTTTCCGGCTCGTTTCTTAGCTCAAAGGCCATATGATATTCACCAAACTCCTCTTCAACATACTCCTTCGAAAGGTGTCGCAACACATTTTTAGTCCAGTCGTAGTGCACAGGCCCGCCACCGCTCTCATATTTCTCCGACCAGGGTAGCATACTTCTGAACCAAGTCTGCCATAGCTCCAGTTAGCCACGAAGGTAATGCTTCACAATATATGAGACGATCAAATCAACGTGAACTTCACTTACATTACTATACATTGATTCGGGAGAGACAATGAATTGTGCCGGCTGGACAAGAATTGCGGATGGCAGGCTTGACCGGGAATGTTCGTTATCAGCTTCGAAAACGTGGCGCACATCTGCAAACTCCTTCATATTAGTCACCAAAGAGCCACCAATAATGAAAGAATCCGAAGCCCATGCCTGGCTAGCAGGCTTCTGACTCATGACTGGAAGGCCACAGAACAAGAGAAAAGCGTCGATCAACAAATTCTTGTGGTCTGTGAACCCAACGAGCAACTCTTCAAAATCTGATACCAGGATGACCCGAAATGGATCATCCTCAGCGACATCATCCATGGTTCGTGCGGGACGTTGCGATACCCGCGCTCTTCTTCTCTCCAATAAAGCCCAACTTTCAAAGAGTTGTTGAAGGTCGACGACATCGACTTGATCAGTCGTAGTATCCGGTGCGTCGCTGTGGTTGGCTACGAAGCCTTTCCATCCTGTCGATCCCTCTTCTCCGACGCGCGGAGCCTCACTTTCCCAGAACTCCTTAAACATGGCGATTTTCTGAGTGTACGTGAAACCGTTAGGGGCTGGGGCAAAGAAATTGAACTCTAAAAGCGCTTGCCATATGGCTATTGACAGCTCGATATAGCCAGACTCGCGTAGATAGATAGAATATCTAAGTATGATGTATATCAGTTGCGGGTAAAGAGAATTATCGTGCTGTCTCATCTCGGCTGCTCTGACAAGTAATCGAAATCGTTTGAGGTACAAATTCTTAATCTCTTCGAAACGGAAAGTCGAGAACGTCGTTTGCCTGAAATCAATATATCTTTTCCAAAGAGAAAGACTACCCATATTTTCTTCGGAAATTCGCTCCCACTTGACAGACTGCGTTTGCAGTTCCCAGATTTTGGAGCCCTCTTCCATCATACCTAGTAAGAGTTTCTCCATATGTAATGGGGATTTCACATTGGTCAGAGCTTTCTCATACATATGAATCTTTATGTCTGCTGTGCTCTGTATCTCTGCATTCGTGATACGCTTTTTGGTTTCCCCGGACCGCAGGATAATATCCTGGTGTTCAATGAGTGCTAGCCAAGCGTCGATGTCATGTGGGTGCTGTTCCACGCTTCGAGACAACTCGATGTTCTTGGAATTTAGCACCGAGTCTAGGTATATCGTGCGGCGATCTTCCGTGTCAGATTCGCTGTTGTCAATATACTCCAGTTCGTTATACGCTGATTTCTCAGTTGCTTTGAACTTCCCACTACAACAGGTTAGTTGTGATTCTCTCAAACATTTTGGGGTAATGAGATCATTTGTTTCACATACTGTATCGACCTGTAATCGGTCCCATCACCGTCTTCTTCAGAGTCTGATTTGTTAATGCCATGTTCATGTTTCCGCTTCTTATCAAAACGGAGAGACACAAAATCTGCCTCAACACCGGGATGCTCGTTCATTACTTCAGAAGGCACTTTCATGAGACGAGGTCTGTCTTTCACAAGCTTCGCGAATATGTCCCTATCCTCCCGAGAGCCGTGATATCCCCTGGGACACAAGACGATGAATTTGTCGTTACTTTGATCGTGGTCGATCCTCCATGTCTTTGGTGCTCCCAGCACGTTACCTATCGCAATGCCGACATCAGTGAAATTTCTTTTATTAGATCTGTCAGATTGATGCATTTGATACTTAGCGGTAGGTTATGAACCCAGGAATCCAGTGTCTCTGTTTAAAACTCATATAAATAGCCAATGATTCCCAACTTCTCCCGATCCAAGAAAGTTGAACGTACCGGCTCCTACACGCCGAAAGGGCGGAACATCGTATCTGTGATTACCCCCATAGATCAAGTTCTTGGAATCTCCAATCAGATCAACTATGAGAACGTGATCAGGTGTGGTAGATCTCGGGGGTGAATGCGGGTCTTGTACCGGTCTATCGTTGCGGTGATGGTTTCTCTCCCTACTCCGCGATCTGTTACGATGTCGTCGGTGATGGTGATATCTCCTATCCCCATGATTCCGTACCTCGCGGGTAGACTTCAGCAGCTTTTTTTCATCTGGCAACTCGGGAGATTTGGCGCTGCCGGGTTTTGGCTTTGGCTTGAAAGAAGCAAACTTTGGAATGCTTGGTGGTTCAGCCATGAGAGTCTAGTCCAACGGGAGACGCATTATCTAATGTAGTTATCTCAGGCTGTCCTATTGTATGAATGTCTTGACTCCATTCAGAGAGTCAAACAAGGTATGTGTGGGTATTTATTTAACGACAAATAAGGGATAGATATGAGGTGGTACCTATTTAAGGTAGGTAAAGCACACGTGCTTCTGCTAGGTAGTTCACCAAAGTATGCCAAGAAAAACTCCACTTTGATTCAAGGATCCACTTAAATTTTAAAAGATATAGAAGCCTTAGGTCTGTAACTTCTTTCAGCCAGCAGCTTATGGAAACCACCAATTCAGTGTTGTACTGACATACCAGCGGACTCATCATGGCGACTAGTATAGCCAGCCAGCTGGCTCAAGTTGCAGCAAAATCCAACAATGCGTTGAACCTCAAGGCGCAAAAGGTCGCCCATTCGAAGTCTCTTATATTCGAGCCAAGGGTAGCTGCTTCCCAGAGTCTGGAAACAATCTATACGCTATGTTGCGAGGGATTTCGAGAGCTATGTCTGTTGGACCAGCGATTTGTTGGCTTTCAAGGCAGCTTGTTCAGTCCGCAAAGTCAGGAACATGATCGGTCTGTCATGACCACAGATGAGAACTCTAGTCTTGATACGCAGCTAGAAGATTTCCTGGGACTTGTAGGCGCACGATTACGTTTGAGCCCCGCGATAAAGTCAGTCGAATGGCTAGTGAGAAGATATCGGTATGCCTTCATTTTCAAACGTCTCCGTGCAAGTAGCAAGTCTAATATGAAGGATGCAGAGTTCATGAGTACAATACTTCTTTCCTCCTCACGACATTTCTACCTTACCACACGCTGCCGATATTTACGACGATCCTGTCCATACTACCGAGCGACATACCTGACCACTACAATCGTTTCTTGCATGGACATATTCGAGCTCTGAAACCACCTACCAGGAACGATGTTATCAGAGCCGCAAGCACCAATCCGGAATTCACATCCACACTCAATACGTATGTCCTTCGAATTTGCGAGAAGAAACAGCACTACTCGGCCCTTCTAGCTTTCTGGGCTGGTATTATGACAGAGACTACAAACTCCATGCTGGACAAGGCTCGGTCAGGCAGAAGAGGAGTTCAACAACAAAACGAGCAAGATGTTCTGGTCAAACTTATTCCGACTCTGAACGTCGGACTGAGTATGAAGAGAGTACCAGAGCTACGGGTCGGATGCTACATGCTTCTCACCATCGTGGCATCCAAAGGCGGTCTTGATGACAACTTACTGTCCAGTATGATGGAAGCTGTGGTTGTTGGTTGGACTTCGGAGACCATCAGGCCGGCGCTCGTTTGTCTTTCAGCCCTAGCTCAACATTCTGCCACGAAACGACTTCCTAGAAAAGTTGCGAAAGCGTTGTTCAAAGCACAGGACTTATCTCAACTACTGGTTGAGTTGTCTAAAGAGCGAAGAATGGACAGGTTGGCAAGCGGCCTTTGCATCACACTTCTCCACCGGTTTTTTAGCTCCGAAAGCCTTGCTAGGCTTACCACGGTTGTACAGATTCTACAACATCAGCTCGTAACGGATTCCCAGATCGCTGCGATTACCACAGCACTGTTGGACGTTGTAAAGGAGATTGATGACAAGAATGATCCCCAGTCGGATCTCCGTACTGGGCTTACATCAGCTCTAGTAACCTTCACACAGCAATCAACTCATGTTGGAGCTGTTGTTCAGAAAACGTTGGAAGGCCGGGAGATTGATATCGACAACCTAGAAATGAAGCTGCACACTTCAATCCTCCCGCGAAAGCCGCAATTTAAGTTAGAGGAGGGGACGAAGCCAACGACAGCTCCAGTGGAATCCCCGAAAACTTTCGCCCAGCTGTTTAAGAAGGTTCCCACAAAGACTACGACGGAGACGACTTTCCTTTCGCATTCAATCTCACACATTTATACCGATTTGTGTCTCGTATTTGTTGCTGCTGCAGCTAATAAATCCGATCTTGATGAATTCGACAAGGCTCCGATACTTCGACGACAAACGGCATTGGAAGACACTCTGTATCTTAGCTTCTACATGAAGACGTGGTGTGGTCCACATCCTGTTCTTGCTCGCGTATCTGCTCTGCAGATGGCTACTCGCCTATTTTCCGAAACTAAGGACATGACCCAGGACTTCCAGTCAGTAGTTCCGTATGCGCTTACGGCATTGAGCGATCCTGCGGCAAAGGTGCGCCGGGCGGCAGCGGAGCTTTTCGTGGAGCTGGAAGGCACATACCCTGCCAAAATAAAGAAGAGCGATGGTGCGCTAAAGAGATGGGGTGCCAATAAGCTTTTTGGCTTGACATCTGACGTGGAGGAGATCAGATCTGATGTCGTGGTCCGATTCATTCGAGAAGTTCTTCTGCTTCATCTGGAAGAGTGTGTCTTGGATGCCAAACACCTAGAGAATCTATTTCGAAGCGAAATTGGTGGCTCGAAGACTTCGGAATTGTCGCCTGCGGAAGAAAAAAAGCGACTCCCACAAACTAGACGAATATCGTTGATGTCTTACCTTGCCAGCCACACCAAAATTACACCATTGTTCTCTGTCAAATTAAGGCTTTTGCGCGCACTCAACCAAGTCAAAGGCCTTCCCGGTACGAGCAGAACCAAAGTCTTACTTCCAGTCCTCCAGCAATGGGTATATCTCAACCTAAACCAAGTCCAACAGCATTGCCAAGAAGAGCAAATTGATCAGGAAGCGTTCGATCAACAAGCCCTCGATATTGTGGTGGCTAAGGACGAAGATGGCTTGAAGTATCTTACTACGATTTTGAGGGGCAAGGTAGCATCGGATCGTCCTCAACTGGTCATGGCAGTCTTCCAAAGGTTACGAGTGCTTTGGCCTTCGCTCGTCAGCGCGTCGAGATTGAAGCTTGCCCAGGTACTACTTGATGGTTCACAAGCGTCACTCGGGAATCCACTATACAATTCCGTCGTATCGGATGCCTCGTCTGGCCTTCTTCAATCTCTTTCACTCTCTACGGATGTCCTTGCTTCATTCCTTGAGCAATTGCCTACCGCCGAGCAATTGGCCGACAGTCCTCCTGCGACAAAGAGACGGCGAACTAGTCATGGAGAAGTGGCCCGAGCACCAATCCAAGACTCCAAAGCTTTGACGGCTGCGATCAAGAAGGTAACATTTGTGCTTCAGTTGGTCGATAGCTCCGATCCTGGAAAGCACCCAGAACTCCTGAAACCACTCTTCAATACATTAGCCGAATTGCAACACTTGAAGGCTCAGATGTCTTCGGAACTCGCGTATTTGCAACGGCTCGCTTTACAGAGCTTGTTAAGCATCCTGAAAGCATACGAATCAAATAATGGACTCAAGCTAGATCGTTCCGCTGTTCGAGCCGATCTCCTCGTCGATTGCGTCCAGAAGACTGGAAGCCCCCAGGTGCAAAACGATGCCTTGCTTCTCATCGCATCGCTTGCAGGCACAGCGCCAGAGCTCGTGCTTCACAGCGTTATGCCCATCTTCACCTTCATGGGAAGCTCAGTTCTACGACAGAACGACGAGTACTCTGCGCATGTCATAGACCAAACCGTACGGGAGGTCATTCCACCGCTTATCGCGTCTCTACGGAAGGAGAAGGGAAATATCGTTACCGGTGCATCAGAGCTGCTTCTCAGTTTTGTTGCTGCTTATGAACATGTTCCGCCACATCGCCGAGGGGGGCTTCTAGTATCGCTGGTAGAGACCTTGGGTCCGGAGGATTTCTTGTATGCTCTTTTGGCTATGCTTGTCGATAAGTATGGGTTGAATGATAGTATTCGAAGATTTGCAGTCGAGCTGTCAGCCTCATTTAGCGTCGAAGTGCAGCTTCAGTCGGTTCTCAAGTATCTCGATTTGGTCGCAGATCTGTTGAAGACAAAACCAACTTACTCCGCAATACTACTGCGAGCGAACGACGAGTCTGCAAGAGATCAGTACACCTCTGCTCTGACCCAGCTGGAGCTTTTCCCGTCAATCCTATCTCAACGACGCTTGGTTAGCCAGACCGGTAACCTACTTAAATGCGACGACATGGATGCTGCAAGAATTCGAGAACTCTATTCTACACTCATGGAAAATCTACTCATTCTCGCGGACACCGTGAAAGAGCATAGCCAGCTTCAAGGAGCCTGTGGCGATATCTTGGAGAGCTTGTTGGGTCTGCTCTCAACCAGTGAGTTTGTGAAATCAGTTGAAGGATTACTCGACAGACAAAATGACTCCCTGCGACGCAAGATCCTACGCTCTCTGCAGTTCCGCATCGACAAGGAAAGCTCATCCGATGTCTCGTCCAGAATCTCCATGCTTGGTTTATTACCACAACTCACAGCTATAATTCGCGAGTCTAAGGATGCCGAATACAAGCACACAGCCGTGGCTTGTGTTGACAAGATTTCAGAGAAGTATGGAAAGAAAGATATCGACGCAGTCACTGCCGCAGCAGAAACTATTGCGAGCAAAGACTGCCTCGGGCAGTCAGACGCTCGATTACGTGTCATGGCACTTTTGTGCCTCGCATCTTTAGTTGATATCTTGAGAGAGGGCATTGTTTCCGTACTACCAATAGCTATTCCCAAAGCTCTTGACTACATGGAGAAGAGTGCCGTGGACGATAACGATGCTACCGACTTGCACAATGCAGGCTACGCATTCATCAGTGCATTAGTCCAATATCTGCCATACATGGTTTCCGGAAACTATCTAGATAGACTTCTCATCATCTCTACCAGCTCTGCAGCAGCTAATCTTGATAAGGACGCCGACAAGTCTAGATCTCACTGTCTCCAGCTTGCTGCCCAAAAGGTTGACGCGAAGAACCTGTTTACTGCTCTTGAGAAGAACTGGGAACGCGCCTCAACGAGCGGGCCAGAGGTAAGATTTTTCACCTATAGATGTAGCCTAAGCTAACATATGCAGGCACTTACTGAGTTTTTCCATATTCTAAGCACTGCTATTGAGAAGCACCCAAAGAGCGTTGTGACCAAGTACTCCGATATCTTGTCTAAGATCTTCCTGAATGCATTCGATCTTCGCAGACAATCGTCGCTGAATTCTGGTGATACACTAGACCCCGATGGCATGGATCAGATAGAAGCCATGGTGAATGTTGTAGCGATCAAGATGATCTACAAATTCAACGATTCAACTTTCCGACCCATTTTCTCCAGTCTGTTGGAGTGGGGTGCGTCACTCACCAACAAATCGGAGCGAGAAATGCGCCTACAAAGCATATATGGCTTCATGGCTGTCTTCTTTGAAGATCTCAAGTCCATTGTCACTAGCTACGCTACTTATCTCCTCGACAATTCAGTCGAAGTCCTGAAAACGGTCGATCCGAAAGACAAGGTGTCGGTGGAGTTGTGGACAAGAGTCTTAAGAACCCTAGTCAAATGCTTTGAGCATGACCAGGATGATTTTTGGCAAGCGCCTTCACACTACAGCATGATTGCTCCAGTGCTCTGCGAACAGTTCAACAATGCTGCTAGTCTGCCACTGGTCCAAGAGCTTGTGCCTGCTATCGTCGAGCTTGGATCGGCAGCAGACTCGAATAATCACCACAAAGAGCTCATCAGCACGATTCTCAAGCATCTGCGATCTGAAAGTCCCAGCGTGCGATTAGCGGCTATACAGTGTCAACACGCTTTGTTGGATAGAATTGGTGAAGAGTGGCTTTCAATGTTGCCAGAGATGTTGCCGTTTATTAGTGAGCTGCAGGAGGATGATGACGATGTGGTAGAGAGGGAGACACAGAAATGGATTGTGAAAATAGAGGATACCCTTGGCCAGAGTTTGGAGGAGATGCTTAATTAGCTTACAAATTAGTGAGTTGAACAGAGGTAATGATTATTTATAAAGTATCTGTTAAATAAGCAACCATAGAGCTGCGGGGTGAGTCCGTGATTTCGTTTCTGCGAAGCTGCCCAGCACTTTAAATTAGTTGGATTCACCATCATGGCCCACACCTCTGAAGGAGGTCGTCCTAAACATTGCAGGCTCAAGGTTAATGTAGTCTGAGAAGGCCTGACAGAACACTTATGCTCGATAGAGTTGGAAAAGCCGTCTGCACTTCACATATGGTAATTGTAGTCTGTTCGACTCGAGCTAGTACTTAGCTTAAATAAAATATATTAGATATGATCACGTGATATCGTGCCACTCACGAAATTGACGCGATTTACGCGACTTTCAACACCAACTCCCATCATGTCCAAGCTCTTCAAGCCCTTCAAGCCGCCGATGCTGGTTGGTAAGAGGCAGCAGACGCCAATTGACTTGGCTTCCGTGCCAGACTCCGATGTCGAAGTCATTCCAGAGTCGGACGATGAGGTGCAGCCACGACCATACAAGAAACGTAAATTGCTCGTGCATGAAGTCGATGTGTCTATCGAGAAAGCCTCTATGCTATCGAGCGCTGCCAAAGCCCCAAGAAAGCCTTTACTGGTGGTGAATAAGCCAGTCAACACCAAATCAGAAGATCAAGCTGGTGCGGAAGGCGTCGAGGGTTATTATATAGTGCTATGGTATGCTCGTTCGACGAGAAGCTCGGGGATCTGAGACCATGCTAATAAATTCCAGGCGGAAATTTACAAACAAAAAGCATAAGACTTGGGACGGAGATGGCGTCCTCGCAGTCTGGGGTGGATATGCGCGTCTCCAGGACATATCGGGAAAAGAGATGGGGAAGATCATGTACAACGAACCCTTGCTACCTGGTAGCACGTTAAGCCTGGCAGGAAGGGAACTCGAAATCGACTCCTCGATCAGCAAATCCGATTTCTTAGCTGGAAAGCCGTTCCTGAAAGGTGGTGCTGCGTCTACAGCGAATTCAGAAGTGAAGACTACTTCAACACCAAAGCTGCCTACTCCGAGGATCAGCCTGCCAGCCAGTAAGGGAAAGTCTCTGCATTCTATGAAAAGGACGAAGGATGATGATGCTGATTCTACGATCGATCCCAAAATATTCTATGGGAAAAGTACACATAAGAGCGACGGTGTTAAGGGACAGTTTAAGAATCCTGTGCTCAACTCAACAGTCGTCCCACAGAACCAAGATGATACACCGACTCCGCGACATGCCACCGATGCTCTCAACGCTCTAGTTATGAAACGACCTTTTGACCGCCCGAAAGGGAAACAGATCATGGATGTCGTGGTGGATCCATTCTTGAGCCAGCATCTGCGACCCCATCAGCGAGAAGGTGTCAAATTCTTGTACGAATGTGTAATGGGCTTGCGCGACTTCAATGGGCAGGGGGCTTTGCTAGCAGACGAGATGGGCCTTGGGAAGACATTACAGACCATAGCACTAATTTGGACACTCCTGAAACAGAGTCCTTTCCACCCACGCCATGGGAAAGGTATTATCAAGAAGGCTTTGATTGTTTGTCCGGTCACTTTGATCAATAATTGGCAGAAGGAATTCAGAAAGTGGCTAGGAAATGATAAAATCGGAGTGTTTGTTTCTAATGGAGACAATAAAACGAAGCTTACAGATTTTACGCATGGAAACAACTACCAAGTCATGATAATTGGCTACGAGAAGTTAAGATCACTACAAGAGGAGTTGAAGAAGGGTGGCATCGATATCGTTATTGCGGATGAAGGTCATCGGCTCAAGACCGCTCAAAACAAGTCAGCGCTGGCAATTCGCAATCTCAACACTGAGAGACGGGTTATTTTGTCCGGAACTCCGCTGCAGAACGATCTTTCCGAGTTTTATACTATGGTTGACTTTATCAATCCTGGGCTTCTAGGGACCTACAATACCTTCAAGAAAGAGTTCGAGGCACCTATACTCAAGAGTCGGCAACCTGGCGCTTCCAAGAGAGACATAGAAAAAGGCAACGCCAGAGAAGAAGAGCTGTCTACCACTACAAAGCAATTCATTCTTCGAAGAACAGCCGAAATTTTGTCCAAATATCTGCCTCCAAAGTCAGAATACATTTTGTTTTGCAAGCCAACACAAGCTCAGGTTCAGGTATATGATCATGTTTTGGGATCTCCGATATTTGATAGAGTGGTTGGTAGTACGGAAGCATCGCTGCAGCTCATCACAATCCTGAAGAAAGTTTGCAACGCGCCAAGTCTTCTGATCAAGAAGGAGAAAGCAGCTCCAAGCAATGGTAACGTTGCTGCGCTGCTGGAAATCATTCCTACAGAGCTCCTTCACAAGAAGCCATTGATGGCGAGTTCCAAGTTCAGAGTTCTGGATCGTCTATTGAAGCAAATCTCTCAGAAAACCAGGGAGAAGATCGTAGTTGTCTCAAACTATACTTCAACATTGGACATACTCGGCCAGCATCTGTCAACTTTAGACCTTCCTTTCCTACGTCTAGACGGTAGTACCCCGGCAGCGAAACGACAAGACCTAGTTGATACTTTTAATCGTACATCAGCCTCAAAGAACTTCGCTTTTCTTCTCTCTGCCAAGTCCGGAGGTGCAGGTATCAATCTCATCGGTGCATCGCGGCTGGTGCTCTTCGATGTCGATTGGAACCCTGCTACTGATCTCCAAGCAATGGCACGAATCCATCGCGATGGCCAGAAACTTCCTGTGAAAATTTACAGATTCTTGATGGCAGGAGGGATGGATGAGAAGATCTATCAACGACAGGTGACAAAGATGGGCTTAGCTGACAGCGTTGTCGATGGTAAAAAGAACGAAGCTAGTTTCTCCGCGGAGGAACTGCGCGATCTGTTCCGTCTTGACCTGAAGGACGGCTGCCAGACTCACGATCTTCTTGGCTGCGAATGCAAAGGTCTTGGAGCCATGCCTCCGCCGGGGGATGCTCCACTTGATGATCCTATAGTGATAGAGGAGAGTAGCGACGATGACGATACTCTACCCCTTGTTACTGGCATACGCGAGAACATCGACATGATCAATTTGAAGATTGCCGCGAAACGACAGAAGGCAAAGAAGTCGAAGGGGAAGATGCAAGCTTTGATGAGGTACCAGCATGTCGATACCACTAAGCTGATGGGCGAGGATGATATTTTTGGTTTCGAGCATGAGGATGTTGCGCACTTGAAAGGCGTGCTGGATGATGAGATATTGGTCGAGGTGGTTAAGGATGAGCGATGTAAAGTCGATTATGTGTTTGCTAAACATGGATGATGGAGGTGTTCTGCCTGTTCTAAGCGGGAGTTACATTTGCTAGGCGTATAAAGGATGCTATACAGAGCATTGTCTGCATAGCCAGGTGTTGGTGCTTTGGGAATCTATGAGCTACAGATAGTTTGCTCTAGAAATATCTATAACTACCTTGCCATAAAGCTACCTTCTCGACGTCCGACTCGTTCCCTCGGAATATCAGGCGAGTTCATCTTGAGGTGAATGCGTACAGCACCATCTAGCATTAAGATCTTGATTAACCTGAACATTTTATAGACACCAGGAAGTGAAATAGAACTAGTAAAATAGGGATGAGGAATATGGATAATGCAAACGTCATAAATAGCTGGGTCTGCTAAAATCTGTAAAGTCTTGCTTCTAGTTAGATCGACCAAAAGGCGCGAGTGGCAAGCCGGGATCAGTCGAGTAGAGAGGCTTATAAGCAGATACATGGGAGACTGAACTAATCTATCCCTAACATTGTATGTAACTTGACTATCGTAGAATCTAGGGGTCAAGCCCTGTCAGAATATTGTTCGGTGGTTGCATTAGCGTGATTCACTTAGTATATATGTGACAGAGCTACCAGCCCGACCAGCAGGTTCAAGGTAGATCTCGCTTGAAATGCCGGAGTAGGACTAAGCCAGCATTGGCTACTTTGCACAATTTCTTCATTCTTTCACTCCTCTCATGTTCTGTAGCTTTGAATTCCATACTCTCACTATCGAAACCTTTGTGCTGTAGCTTCAGGTCCATGTTGTGCTTCGACTCGATATATAAAGCAGTTTGAACGATTTCGCCTATGAGCCAGAGTTTTCACCTAACTCTTGACATTGCACAACCACGACTACAAATATATACGAGGAGGAAGATACAGCGGATATCGATTTAATAGCAGTATATCATGCAGTTCCTTACGGTTATGTAGGTGCGGAACCCTGCTACACTGCTCTCTGTAATATAGATGTCGAGGTACTACACTTCCCCTTCGGATCCCTTCTGCATATTCGACACGGCCATCACCGGCCACTGCTCTGTCTCTATTACAAGCTAGGCTTTGATACAGCTTTCCTACGAGACGGTACGCTTGAAGCCAGCGTTTGGCTGATTGTTAGTACGTAAACGGGTTAACATGTGTGCTTTAAGTGCTAGGCTAAATGGATATTTTTGGAGAGAGCACCTTTTGGAAGGGACTAGGAGAGAAAGATAAAGGAGAACATACTACCTAAGGGATAGGTACTCGGCCTCATAGGGCAAGAAGGCCTACAGCGTTACATAGCTCTTTGCTGATACAACACTCAAATGGATCAATAATAAAAGAGCGCTCAGAACCACGAAATACTACTCCTGACACTCATCTTTAAGAAAACTATACTATATTAAGCTCGATAGCGGGAGTATACTTTTGATTCGTATCTATAGCTAATCTATACTTACAGTAGCTACTCTTAACGGAGGAGCTTATTGTATTCCGTTTAAAATATAAAGAGCTGACCTAGCTTAGTGGCTTAGGTTCCACGAGAACGTTTTTCTGTACAATTGGGTTATAGGGCTAGGCTCAACCCGAGAACTAACTGTATGCAGACATCTTGGCATGTGTTTGAAGTATAAATCGCTCATGTTGGCCACAATAACCGACACCATGGTACCGTGGTATTCTCCTAACTGGCCGAATCCATGTCGCTGAGCTGCTTACTTCCGCAGACCGCCTGAGGGATTTGAGGTGAATTCTTGTAGGTAGTTAAGCGAGCAGGTTAAGCTTAACATGGAAACGAATAAAATTAGGTGGGGCTATATTTGGGCGTCAGCCTCGAACTCATCCTGGTGGTAAAACTAGTGAAGTGTTCCTAAGGTTAATGTACATACTACAAGTAATAGACTATCCACCGTTCAGTGAAAGTTTCAGAAGCACCTGTTAAAGTCATACTACAGGTTCAATTTACCCGAGACTGTTTCTAGAAGCCACGCGCAAGAACAAGACTTCATATCCGCTAAGCGTTAAATGCAAGGTGGCTTCGAATAAAGACAGGACACATCCCCCGCCAACGCTTCCACCACCACAGACAAATTTCAGCTTGCAAACCTTTCTCGGCAGCTCGAGAGATCGTGCGTTTCCAAAGTTGCGCGCAATCATACAGTACTGGTCTTTGAGACCAAATTATCCTCAAAATGAGCAGCGAATACTCATACGATGAGCAGGTACAGGCCACCTTGCCCGAACCTCAGACAAATACTAAAAGAACTCAGGGACAATTCTTCCCCTTCTTTGTCGCCACATTAGCTGGTCTAGTCACCATCCCTCTCACATACAATGTCCTCAAACCCAGCACCGACCCAGCCGTCTCTGCGCCGCGAGTAAGATCCGAGTTTCGCCCCGAACATGCGGATCTTATCGATGGCCAGAAGAAGGTGCAGAAGCGACGGGAGCGCAAGCTGAAGCGCATAATCACCGTCGTGTTGGGCTGGGTTGTTATTGCATTGATGATATATCTGATTATGGTTACGAGCCGGACGGTGGCTAAAATTTGGAACCCGTATGATATATTGGGGATATCTGATGTGAGTGTAGGATGGGAGAATCTGCAGTGGATGAGATGCTAACGTAGGATAGTCTGCTACGGAGAGAGAGATCAAGAGTCATTATAAGCGCATGTCGCTCAAGCACCATCCGGACAAGGTGCGACCCGATCCTGCGAAGAATGAAACGATAGAGTCACTGAACGAGTGAGTAATCCGGGATGCTCAGGACGAGAAATAGTTCTGGGAACGAGAACGGTGGCTAACATCTCGATAGGGTATTCGTGGAGTTAACGAAAGCCTACAAGGCACTCACCGACGAGGACATCCGAAACAACTACATTCAATATGGCCACCCTGATGGAAAGCAGAGCTTTAGCATTGGCATAGCACTACCGAATTTTATAATCACAGACGGAAACGGAAAATATGTCATTTTGATGTACGCGGTAATGCTAGGTGTTCTTTTACCCTATCTTGTTGGTACTTGGTGGTATGGAACACAGCGGATGTCGAAGGAGAAGGTTTTGATTGAATCTGCCAACAAACTTTTCCAGGAATACAAGGAGGACATTGTGCAAGGTGAAATCATAACTGCGCTCAGCTCTGGAGTCGAGTACAACAATATCCTGAAAGGTGAAAAGGCCTATTCAAACCTCGGAAAGCTGGAGTCAAGAGTTCTTGCAGAGGGCGAGACTTCAGGTCTGGCAGGAGGATTATCTCCTAAGGACAGGGAAGCTTTGCAAAATTTGGATGGCGGCGTTCGACGCAAGGCTCTTGCGCTCCTCTGGAGCTATCTTGGACGCGTGGAACTGGACGACACGCCACTGAACAAGTCCAAGGTCGAAGTTGCACCAATTGCGCATGCACTTAACAACTCATTCACCGCTATTGCCCTTGCTTTCGGTACCACTGCTCCCATTTTGGCTTCATATTCAGCTGCACAGAATTTGATGCAAGCTGTTCCCCCCGGAGCTTCACCTTTACTACAACTTCCATATTTCACGAAGCAGATTGCTCAAGCTGTCGAAGGAGAGGACTCGAGAACACATCTTTCACTCCAGCAATATATGGGTCTGCCAGAGGACTACCGGAAGAAGATCACTGTCGGTAAGGGACTCATGTCTGAGCAGGAGTACCAGATATCCATGAAAGTGGCTCGTCAACTACCAAATTACCACGTTGAGAAGGCATTCTTCAAGGTCACCGGCGAGAAATACATCACACCATCATCTCTTGTATCGCTAGTCGTCAAAGGTCGTTTTATTCCTCCCGGATCTCTAAATGTGCCTGCTGTCGTCACCGCAGATCTGGACGACATAGATGCAGCTGAGGACGACCTCAACGCCATCCGTGCTGAAAAGGCTGCCGAACAAAACCAGGAACTTCCACCACTAGCTCATGCCCCATACTTTCCAAGAGACTATAGTCCTAGATGGCATGTATTCCTCACAGACTCGAAACAAGGTAAGATGGCTGTTCCTCCGTTCACGTTCACGACCTTCGACAAGCCTATCTATGACGAAAGTGGAAAGCCCACTTTTAATGTTCAGACCCTGAAAGCACAGTTCCAGGCTCCACCTCAGGCTGGTCAATACACGTTTGTTATGCATCTTGTCTGGTAAGCCTTTTCTCTACATCCCCTTCAGAGGAGCTCAGCTAACAACCCAGCGATTCATACGTCGGCTTTGACACCAAAATGGAAGTTACCCTAACAGTGGCCGAAGCCAGCGCAGCCGTCGAGATCGACGCCGAAGACGACATCAGCGAGCCGGATGAAGACTCCGTCGCTGGCCAAATGGCCATGCTTAAGAATGGCGGTGCTCTTCCGCCAAGGAGGAAGAAGCAGGCTGTGCAGGACCCGAGTGACGAGGAGAGTGACACTGAAGGTGAAGAGGCGGCTGATGATACTAGCGAGACGGACACCGATACCGATGAGGAATAGGTAATGGACTAAGGATTGGCGATTGATTTTTGCGGCGGTTGGCGCATGAGGGCGATCGTGTAAAAGTATCAATTAGGTTTCTTCCTCTCCTCCTAGTTCCATGAGGGACGGCGTTATATACACAACTTATTGAGTCTAGTGAGAAGAATCCGAGAAACTTGCTCTATGGGGCGGAAGGATATGCAAGTGCACCCTGTATATGCACCGAATTGCTTTTGGTAGTGTCAGGTGACCTTGTCAAGCAGTATTTCGTGAACCCTTGCTTCCTGTCGAGCACTTCTAATTTCTCCCCTCCATTCTTCAGTGTTCTTCTCTTATCATACCTGTTCTCTGCTCAATCATAACATATTCCACCACCGAGCCCACCACCTTTCTCTGGCATAGCTCTTTTCAGTAGACAATGCGGTCGTGGCGGACGTCTAGGGTGGGGTACCAAGCCTCATCGCGGTCGTCGAGCCATGCCAATTACTCAGACTGCGGGGGAATAAAAGCGTGCTTGCTTGATAGGACGAGCGGGAGCGAAGATAAGCTCTTCAACCTCCTCAACCTCCTCAACTTTACGCTTCCACCCAGCAGCTTCAGCACCGGGAGCTTACTTATACTCCGACCACGCCAGCGAATGGTACTCCTTCTCCAGCCTCACCCATTCGACAAACCGTGCACGCACTTACGGCGTCTCGAGCGCCCAGGACTGCGCGATGAGTTTCATGGCTTTATTACAGTTCTTTAGCTCAAACTCCTGTTTCGCGAGCTTGAGGTAGGCTTTGCGGTACAGCATGAACGAGTTGATGGCACGTGGAATGCAGTGTTTGGAGGGGACGCGATAGCCAGGCTTCAGGGCGGGCGACGGTGTAATGGATGACGAATGCGGGTATTGTGTCGGTGATGAGCGGGCCAAAACCGATGGTTGTGCTGAGTTGTTCGGTGACGAGCTGAGGCATGTTGGTAGTGGGCTTAGAGCGGCGAGCGTTCTCGCGAGTTTTACGAATTGGTTTGACTGTGGAGGATTGGGGGAGCGGGAGTGCTATATGCTCCGCCTGAAACGAAACAGAGCATTGGCTGTCCCATGCCTGCCTTAAGCCCAACGACAAAGCCAGCGTCAAAGACAGGGTTAACAGCCGCGATGTCGAAGGTTAAGTCCAAGTCGAAGCTGGGTCCAGTAGGGTCAACAGCTACAGCCCCAGTATTGAAATCGAAGCCAAAGTCAAAGTTGGGATCAGCAGGGAACTCATCAACATCGTCCGTGAAAGGCGCATACCACACCTGAACAGCACAGCGATACATGCCATCTGGGCCCGTGTCACGCGCAAAGCACGCCCAGAAGCTTAATGGAGTAGGGACTGGATGGATCGCACATGCTGCGGGCTGGGTGGGTCGATGGTATCGACGAGAGGAGCGTCGAATGCCTGACCGCAGCATCAGACGATGCCGTTTACGTCAGCGGAGTGGTAAAAGCATGTTCAGCATACTAGAGAGCTTGTGGTAGGATATTCTGCGCACAGCGAAGATTGGGGAACGAGTGTGGTGGATATGTCGAAGAAGGTTTCACGTTGTTGGATAGTGGTGGTATTGATGTAGTAATGTTTGAGTGTCTGTCAGTGTTTCTAAAGATATGTTAAACATGTATGTGCATGTGTTTGGAAGGGAGCAGTGGTTGTCAGGGTAACTGTCGTTGTATTGCTGTATTGTGTGCTATTTAGAGTCTATGAAATGAGAAGCATCTAATCTATCTAATGGTTGTGCCAAGAGGCGCGCCACAGGCTAACGCCACACATAGCTTGCCAGATGACTAAGCGACGATGCAAACCTTCACCAAGATACATGCAGTAAGAGTTATAAAAAGCGGAGTTTGTCTGGCGCTGAAGAAGAAGAAGAAAAAAGGCCTCGTAAAGCGGTATCTGGTGCGAAAGATATATCCATCGTTGTGATTGTCCAGTCGAGTGAACAGTGTTGACAACACCAAAGCTTTCTGCTCAAGAGAATTGAGATTGTTGGCGAAGAACAGCTGAACTTTAAGAAGACCAATGAATAAATAGACTATGGTTAGTTGCTGACCAATCTGAAGCAGTGGAAGTTGGGGTGGTTGAAAATGAGGTTGTCATTCCATCTAAGCTGGTTTGGTATGTAAGATATGTACTCCCGATCGGTTTCCCAATGCAAGTTTCCTATTATACCGCATGCCCGTTCCATCTTAGTCACACATGCTCTCTTGGGTATCATAACCTTCCGCGATTCTTCTTTGCGACATGCAGCAAGATTTAGACGATCTCTTTCTCTCTTCCAACTTCATCAAGCAACTTATCCCTCCCCCAAGATTTTTTTAACAACTTCTCATCTTTTTGTCTCTTACAAAATGGGATTGACCCTTATTGCATGGCATCTATGTCGCATCCCAACTTCGTTGCACAAACCTCCGACCTCCAATATTCTGTCCTTCTTCAATCATCATCTTCGATAGCACACCAGGGATGTGTAAACACCTCATTTATTGTGATTCGCGACCCTACGTCCCGATCCAGCATCAGACGAATCAAGTCGATACTGTTCTCGCTCATTATGTATGGGACTCGCAGGTCGCGATCCATGATCTCATCGATACTGTAGAACGGGTTCTCTTTGTACACAATGGTGTAGAGTAGAATGCCGAGCGCCCATACATCTTGCTCCTTGCCACGATAAGGTTTACCAGCAAGGACTTCGGGAGCTGCGTAATCTACACAATGTTAGCGAAGAGCGACAAATGGTAACCTGTTTGACTTACCTATGGTACCCGCAAAGACATCAAATGGGCCATTCTTGATGTATGCAGCACTACCGAAATCGATGAGCTTGATATTGCCCTCTCCATCTAGGACCACATTTTCATCCTTTATGTCCCGGTGAACTACCAGTGCCCTGGTATGAAGATGGTGGATAGCCTTGGCAACCTGAACAAAGATACTTCGGCACTCGTTCTCTTCCATATTGACACGAAGCTCGATGTAGTCGAAGAGATCCATACCGGGCAGCCCGTGGGGAACCATTTCGATGTAGTAGTTAATGTCGTCCTCAAAGAAGTCTGCCATCTCGACAATGTTGGGATGTGATAATCCGTCTCGCCGCAAGAAGTCTAAGACATGTATCTCAAGTGGAACAGTTCCTAGACGTCTGTCGCGCGTCCAGGTATCAACCAAAATCCGTCGTTTCGTGACATACTTGATGACCACCTTGGCTCCGGCCTTCTTGTAGCGCGCGAGCTTCACCTGACCATATGCGCCTTGTCCCATTTCCTCGAGTATCGTGAAGTCATCTATGCTCTTCTTCGGCATGCTTTCGCCTGGTTGAAGAGCGACCTGCTTGGACTTGTCAGGTTTTGGTGGGGGAGCCATTTGGCGACTAGTGACCTTGGCAACCGTTTCCTTTGCAGCCTTGAGCCGGGCAGTCAGCAAAGAAGCATGTGATTGTTCCTTTTCGGGCTCATCCGAGTCCATATCGATGGGGCTCGCAATATTTGTTTGTCCTGGTGAAGGTTGATGAAGAGGTGTCTGTGCGCCAGAAATGAATGGGGACGCTGTTCCAAGAGCCTCGTGATTGGCGTGTATATGTCTTGAGTATGTAATCCAGAGTGCGTATACGAGCTCTGTATGTGTCTCAGGTTTCGCTGGGTGACACTCATCTTCATCGCTTAGCTCCTCAATCACGTTCTCGTCAAAGGCTTGAGGAGACGTGTCGGATTTTACTACTCTCAACTGAGCATCGATTTTGATTTCTGAACCATCCCGATGTTTGGCTGGCAGCCCGTCTGGTCGCAAGAAATATGTAGATGCATCTGCCTTGCCTTCCCTCACCGCTAGGATAGCACTGGCTCGTCGGAAGCTATGCTCTGGAATGACAATCCCCTCGACAAGTTCTAGGTCTTCCTCTTCAGTGAGAAGAGCTAGTATATGATTGAAGTTGGGGATGAGATCCGTGATAGCTCGACCGTCAGGCTTCTCCTGTCCGAAAAGCGCAGCTGAAAAGACGGAGTTTGAACTGGTGATCTTCAGAGTTGTCGCATTGAGCACCATGATACCTGCAATATGCGGAAGACTAGACACTCTCAAGTCTGTACAACCAGCTACCCTGTCAACCATGCAAGGGATGTTGACGCAACCAGAGTTCCTAGCTGCGAAGTATCTGCGACTTGCAACTTCGGCATAGTCAATAGCGCCACTCTCGCCGTCGATGCCTTGTCGTGAAATACGCGGGAACATCTTCCCAATATCCACACCAATCCGAGCAGTTTTCTTTCCCCATATCGATTCTAATGCGCCAGAAATATTTGTCAGCTTCGCATCACCGTCCAGGCTAATTGTCGCAACATCTTCGTGAATTTCTTCCAGGACCCAAATGAGACCACCTCTTTTCTCCTTCACCCACAGGCTGGCAGATCCCGTAGCACCATTTCGTTTCTGTATCGGAACCACATCGCCGCAAAGCAAGACACCTCTGGATTTGTTATTTGGGTGAAATAGTCCTGCTTTGGTAGCCTTCGACCTTGCCACGATGCTGGATCCTGCTCCATCGTCTGATTGTGCCCTGCGCGATTGCTGTTGCTGCTTTAGCTGCCGCGAGTTGGGTTTGCCCAACAGTGCAGCAGTAACGCTATTTCGTCCAAGTAGGAGAGAAGTGGTAGATGTTGGAACTGGTGCCACAGGTCCACCTGTTGATCGGATGCCAGGCTTTGCCGAGTCTGGTGGACCAGATGATCCAAGTTTCTCTTCCAACCAAGACCTTCTCTCTTCTCGCACTACTTCTAAAATGCCAATTTTCCGTACCTCGGCCTTGGTTACCCCAAAAACCAGGCAGGCAAGATCATTCGCTGCCAGTATGGTGTAAGGTGCTGTGCCCTCAGTCGTAAAGATAGCCTGTGCCGCTGGCGCCCATCTGCTTGAATGGCCATGGACTGCTGGTCCCATAGGATGTGATGATGCAACCGCCAATGATGAAGGGCCAGTACTAGGTAGCGTTGGTGATAGGAGCTGCTCATGTAGGGTATCGCCAGAAACGAAAGGCTTTCCCAACGCATCCAGCAAAGTGTTCTGGAGCGCTATAGGGCCGGTGTCTGTATACGTTCGCAGCAAGCTCTGACGCCTCAAAACAGGCGAAGCTTTGGTAATGCTTCTATCCGTAGGAGAGATATCTGAAGAGGCTTCTGGAACTTCTATTAGGTCGCTCTTTGTTTTCGACTGTTGTAAGGTTGAAGGCATCTTTCGGATCGCAGTGGGTGACCCTCCTGGACTATCGCACATGTCAGGACTAGCCGATAGTGGTATGAAGCTTTTGTCGAAGATGTTATCAGCATCTTCACTCATAACAGGTCCTGTCAGAGGCGCCCCATAGCTCGAGACGTTGTTCGCCGTGACCAGCTTTGCCCTCGCCAGAAGCTCCAGCATACCTTGCATCTCTTGATCCCCACTAACTCTTGCTTGCGCGCTGGCAAGGCCTAGGTTATTCGCCGTCCCCCATGCTATCTTCTGGGTCATAAATTCGAGGGATCTCTTCAGCACATTCTGCCGGTTCTGTATGAATTCTTCCGATTGGTGTGCAAAGGAAAACGAGTGTAGTGATTCCGAAGGGAATCGAGTGAGATCTTCGCCATAATTCAAAGTGGGAGACGAAGGGACGGAAGTAAGTGCTATCGACGCAGACCGAGAGCTCGGGAATATGATATTCATGGAGCCAGAATGTGGTCCAACAGATGGATTTCGTGAAGAGGGTTCGGATGGGAGACCTGGTGTTCGCATCCCAGGCGGTTGCCGTATCCGGCGCAAACCTGATGTTCCAAGTCCATGTTCGTGTTCTGTCATGATCGGAGACCTGAAAGACGCGCAAGTCAGTCATATGGAACCTGACTGTGACTGTATGTCTGGCCCATTTTCCAGGCAATCACCATCGCGCTCGCCCTGTAGACCATGTCTGGAATTATAGTCCGGATAAAACGAACCTCGTGTATGCATCCAGCTCTGCTTGCCCGAATCCTGCACCCGCGTCGGATGAAAACCGTATTCTCGCTCTATCCCCACCCGCTGAAGCTCCATGTGAGAGTAAATTTCCTGTGCTGCGGTTCTTAGGAATGAGGAGTTCGCTCGGCGGATTCTGCTCTGCACGACTGCGTCCTCGTTCTCTTTCGGTAGATTTTTCGATGCCTAGAGAAGAAGAACCAAATTAACAGCTGCTAGCAGGTTTGAGGGTTTGCAATTGATGTGCTAGCACCTTAATGTGAGGTACAAGTCTCTCTTCCGCCTTTGACACATGTCAAGGATTCCAGTCGTTGCCACAACTTTGCCCAACATCCTGCGCTGGCAAACCAGGATTTGCATGATGGAGAATCAGACAAAGAATCAGACTGCTCACCATTGTTATTTGGGCCATTTGTCTCCACCATAATTGGTGTGGAGGGTTCTTCAGGGTAGAAATGGCAGCGCTGGATCGGATACTTTAAGTTGGCAAAGTAGGTCCCTGGTAGGTAGTGCGGGGTCTCAACGTGTAATCTAGCCCACTTTATGCTCACGTTGAATAGGTAAGTCTCTCTGGATGTTTATACTGCCTAGAAGCACAAACCAGCTGTGGGTGCTGCCTTCTTGAGTATGTCCTAATTCACTCAGGTGGTATGGGCCTTGCAAGGTGTTGTGTGATATCCGCAAAGAGTCCGCAAAGAGTCAGCAAGCTTGGGTGGCTGATATCAGACAGTCAGTGATTGTGATTGTGGAAAGAGTGAATTCGGAAGCTCCAAAACATGCGAAACAATAGAACAAACTAACAAGTGCACCTCCACCCAAATGAATGAAACCCCAGGACGAAAGATCAGTAAGATTTGTATTTGTTGTTACTGGACAGGCAAGGATGCCAGGGCGGCAGGGAGATGGAGCAGCCTGTCCTGTGCTTTCAACTCGGTTACTACTCTTTGAGGGAGCATATGAACACCGTGATCACCATGTTGCAGTTGGAAATGCTACCTGTTGCAAAACTTTATAGTGGGCAGAGGACGAAAAGAAGGTGGGACGCGTGAACGACGAGAAGTTGATGGGAGCAGGACCTGGACCTGGACGAGCTGAAGCAGTGGCGATACCAAGTACAGCGAATGGTGGAAGTGGTACCGTTGCGTGAGGCTTTGCATGACAGGGGGCTCTTGTTTTATGTTCACCTATAGATGGGAGTTCCAAAGAATACCTGGACAATCTGCTGAAGAGAGGCAGCTGGTCTCTTCCCAACTCCTCACTTGACCTACCACTATCACGGAATCATCGTGGGGACCCCCCCATAGTCCAACTCTAGGACCACAACTAGTTCTCAATCTTAACAAGGGAATATGCGACACATCCATATGCATATGACTGTGGCTTCTTTGATTCTTCACCAATGTGATGCATCAAGTGGCTGAGAGCTGTAGTTACGAGCATCCTCAGACCGTCACATGTCCAGACAGGTGGTGCCATCTCACAAAAAAAAGCAAATCGAATCTACAACTTAGCCACATCAAAGTTCTTCATGCATGTGTTTGGGGTGGCATGTGGTAGCACAGTTGAATTCAATATGCAATGCAAGACATCTTTTCAGCACGGGACCGTTGACTACATCTCCGCAGCTACATCTGCAGAAGCGTGAAAGCCCCTGAGCGAAGGAAGAGAGATCTTCGACTCGTAGGCTGTAGTAGAGATTTCGGAATAACATGGATAGGAGATCAACGCGGACGACAGATATCCGCGAGGCCATAAGGAGCCTTGAATTACACAAGTCGTGCCAATAGTCCCGTGCCATGATTCAGTCATCCTTCTTGTCAATTGACGGCTTGCTGTCACCAGTGGGTGACAGAATTCGTGGAGCAGTGACTTAGTCACCATAATGCTGATTTCGACTATCTGATCTTGTTCTGCAATAATGCACGACCAATAGCCTTTCCTTTTGTAGACTTAAGAACCTGAAACCTCCCAAGCTTTGTAGACGTGTTCCGCGTACATCTCACTGCTATTGACCCCATAATTCTCCCTCTGCTTCTTTCATCACGGATTTGCTGACTAACTGAGCTGCATCACCACCAGGGGTAGTCAGAATTCATTAGCCATTCATTAGTCATCGAAATCGCGAAAATCAAAATTCCAACTTTTGACCCTTTTACTAAAACACTTAT
>MU253810.1:0-87498 GCA_019669825.1 Calycina marina | reverse complement strand
AGCTCGGCAACTGGTGCCAAAGCTGGGCCATTCCGGCATAGCTATCCAAACGGATGGCTGGAACCGTGTATGAAAAAATCAATCAATCAATCAATGTTATAAACCAACCACCCAGCTATCGGGCGCTATTTATTCCTTATTCCTTAAAACGACCTTTTCATAAGGCTCCTTGAAACTGGATATACCTACAGCCTCTTTACAAGTTCGTACGTTATGACAAGCTTTTCCACAGATTCTACAGTATAGCCTAGACGGTTGCCTCTCCTTACAACTACTCCCCGCCGCGCGTAAGTCGCGCCTTACTTGCTCATCTACATCCTTCTGAGTCATAATATTTTGTGCATCCCCTACTGTAAGTGCATCTCCTTGACGGATTCAAGCTTTATATGTTAGCTCTATGGCGTTTGCGAAAGAGCTTCTGTTGGGTTGGAAGGGGGGTCTGGGAGACCCAAGCCCAAGCGAGGGAACTGGCAGTGGACGCGTTTCCCCCTCGCGGTTCAAGGATATAATTCGCCATATTTTTCACACCAACCAGCTGGGGTGCAAACCCTCTCGAATCTGCATCAAGTATATTTCAAACAACTACTCCTGGCTTGAACAATTTGACTCAGTTGATATCTCCCATCTCTACATTTGCGATTGGACTTTGATATACCTACATGTTAGTAATATCTCCAGGCGTCTGAAACCTGGATTGACTACTTAGTACACGGAAGTCAGCCGCTATGGCTAGTTCTCAGATGTATCGTGCAGTAATGATGATGAAGTTTATTCGCCCGGTTCTGAACCTAAAGGGCCCTAGTCTATATTACAAAATCCACCCCATTCGGTGTTTCCAATGCCTCCTGAAGCTATCGTGCAGTACATTGCATAGCCACCTGCACTTCTTCTTCGACTCACGTGAGCCAGAATATCTAGCTTGGCACTAATTCAGGGGCTCGCTCGGTTAGCACTCAACTACCATCTCTACTTGCCATGGTTGCCAATAACTGTTTAGCATTGCAACTTGGCCTAGTGACTCCTATTATGGATTCAGATGATTTCCCAGTTTCAACCTTGGATCACCCTATATAGGGAAAGCGTGACCCCTGCACCCCTTATCATCAACAAGGCTACGTTTTTTGAGCGCGTGTCGGCATTGTCCACTACTACTACCATAACGCTTCACAATAAATCATTTTGATATCAACACAGCAACTCCAGCGCTCAAGATGGCTCCACAGCTGGATCTTGATGCCTTGCACAATGCATTCAAAGGGCGCATCGAGCTAGAAGATGCCGTCAAAGCGGCTGCCAGTAAGTCCAACCTTCCTTCCCTCTCACTGAGCTGGGTACCTAGCGCCACTTCCTTCCCAATGCAACTGCGTACTGATTACTAATTCGATTTAATTAGACTTCGCGCCCGCATTCGTAGAGCTATTTGACGAAATCTCCATCTACATCAACGCCCTCAAAGACGCCAGCGCCTCCTCCGAGCACGCCTCCAAGAAGCGTCGTCCCAACGAAGACATCCCCTCCCGCATAGCACCAAATCGGACAAATGGACACTCCACAACTACAAATGGCGCAGCAGTTATCTTCAGCAATGCTACGTCTCTTCTCTCTGTTAAGGAGATCTCTGTCACGATTCCCCAGCGCAAGAAGTGCACGATCCACTTCAGCGACACACACATATACGCCACGCTGCCAGATGCCGAGGAGCCTTTCCAGAGCATGGCTTTCGCGTTCAAGGATATCGGTAAGCTATTTTCCATGGCCTAATACTGAATATATGGGCTAATACAGTACAGATTACGGATTCTGTCTCCCTGTTCCTGAGAAGGCTCAGAAGCAATACAACTACGTCCTCTTTATGACCAACCAATCCATCACCGGCAAGCCCTCGACAATGCCAGAGCCATTTGTATTTACCATCTCCGACACTGCTCTCAAAGCTGGAATGGTTGCTGGCGACGGCGCTTCTACATTCGACGACTACAAGGACCTCTTTGACTACGCAATCCACAAAGGCTTGAAGTCTGTAGGCAAGGAGATCAAGATCACACGGGCCGACGAAAAGCTCTTCCACTCCGTTCAGAAGCAGCTTTGTCGTCCCGGAGAGAAGGCTGTCTGGGTCAAGTCGTACAGAGGCTCGAAGGATGGCTACATGTTCTTCTTGCCTACAGGTATTCTCTGGGGTTTCAGGAAACCGCTTATGTTCGTCCCTCACTCTCGCATCATCGCCATCAGCTACACCAATGTCCTGACACGAACCTTCAACTTGAGTGTCGAGGTTGCGGTTGCGGGCGCTGAAGGAGAGGAGATGTCCGAGGAGATAGAGTTCGAGATGATAGATCAAGAGGACTACGGTGGCATTGAGAGCTATATCAAGAGATATGGTCTCGAGGACAGAAGTCTGGCGAAGCAGAGAAAGGCGAAGCATGAGAATGTCAATGTCGTAAAGGATGAAGACAACAATGTCATTGGAAACGCGGAAGCAGGAGATCTAGCTGCTGCTGCGGAGCTGGCTGAGGACGAGGAAGATGAAGAAGAGGAAGACTACGATCCTGGTAGTGAGGGTGACAGCGAGGGCAGCGGTACGAGTGATGAGGAGAGCGATGAAGAGGGAGGAGATGCAGAGGATGACAAGGGAAACAAAGAGGAATAGGAAAAGTAGAAGTACGGTGAGGTTATATTGTTCCATCGGAGTAACTTTTGATAGCTATGAATATGAAATTAGCCTCCCGGATACACAGCTGTTTGTATAATACAGCCGAAGATACCCAATAACGAAACAAAATGGAAGAATTCCAGATTGTCTAACAATTTATTTGTGATAAACCGCTTTAGAGCTTTTCTATCATATTTTGACGCGACGGGCCAGTGCTGTGTCTAACGTTAGTGTTATTAGTTGCAGACAGCTGGAGACTGCTTACCCAATATACTGGACTTTGACACCGACATAGGACTCGATGAACTCAAGATACTCCTTGGCCTCCTTCGGCAACTCCTCATACGTAGTGATTCCAGTGATTGAAGTCTCCCACTGGAGCTGTTAGCATCTTCCACCGGGAAAATCCACCGGAAGGGTGGATGGTGTGTCATACTCCTTTGAACTCTTTGTATTCAACTTTGACGTTCGCGAGCTGATCTAGATCGGCTGGGAAGCTCTGGACTTCTATTAGCATTTTGTCCCAGCATCAGATTCTGGCGAAGGACTCACTTCTAGCTTTTCGCCCGTGATTCCATCTAAGTAAGCGGTTGCAACCTTCAATAATACGTCAGCATATTTCAGCATATTCCAGATGGTTGAGTACGGAGATATATACCATGATGACAGGGAATGTGTCGAGCTTCCGGATGAGTTAGTATGGTTTGTGACAGCACGGGCGAGCAGATTCAGTACTTACGATATCCCTGCGAGTACATGTTAGCATGGTGCTAGACGGCAATAGATAGTATGTACTGACAGTTTTGTGATGTTCAAGCTTGTGTAGTAGTTGATATCTACGATACGTCAATACCAGACTCGGGAATGTCGCCATAAACTGCCTACCAGTGGAATACTTGACAACAACTAAGTCTAGCCAACCACAACGACGCTTGCGGCCGGTAGTCACTCCCCATTCTCTACCAATATCTTGAAGCTTTGTTCCAGCGGCTTCCAGATCCTCAGTCGCGAAAGGTCCGCCTCCTACACGAGTGGTGTAGGCTTTCACGACTCCGATAATATTATTTATCTTCTTCGGGTTGAGAGCCAGTCCTGTGAAGACACCTCCAAGACCCGTGCTACTGGATGTGACATATGGATAAGTTCCGTAATCGATATCAAGCATCAGAGCATTTGCTCCTTCCACCAATATAGGCGTGCTGCTTTCCTGGGCGGATCGAATCAGGGGAATCTGGTCCACAACATGGGCTGCTAGGTCTTTGCGATAGATTTTAAACCTAGAGATTTCCTCTTCGACATCGTACTCTAGAAGCTCCCCATATCTCTTCTTGAAACTACGAGCCAATTCCCTCAATTTCTTCTCAAACTTTGCTTCGTCGAAGATTTCTGATATGCGGACACCGCTTCTGGAACTCTTGGTCGAGTATGATGGTCCGACTGTTAAAGCCAGTGTCAATGATAACTATCGGAAGGTCTCTGCCGGGTATTTGCACTTACTGCCCTTTCTGGTTGTGCCAATCGCACCAGCACCCAGCTCTACTTCCTCAAGCCCATCAACTAGTTGGTGAAGATCAAACACAACGTGGGCGCGGTCACTAATGAAGATGCGGTCCCGTACGTTATCTAACCCTTTGGCCTCCAAGTCTTTCAGCTCCTTGAAGAAAGCTGGTACGTGAACTACCACACCAGAACCGATCAAGTTTGTACACTCTTTATTCTGCAGACCAATCAACAGAGTGTTCCGTCCACAAACATCCAGATATTGTAGACTTACCATGAGGCCGGAAGGTAAGAGGTGGAAGTCGTAGGTGATCTGCTAGTATATCAGAGCCAATTACTCAAGATCCTTTAGGGCTTCGTACACCGTTGGCCACAATAGTATGTCTATGTCACATTAGCCTCGCAGACCAATTGAAGCACAGAGAACTCACCCAGCATTGTTTCCACCACAACTTCTTGCACAGAGCTACCACCATATCAGCAACTATGTCTTGTCGTTTTGATGCTATGACACCATACCTTGACCTTCTGGCACAAGATGTCCGTTAACTTTCCCTTTCCCTCATCGCCCCATTGAGCACCAAGGATGATAGTTGCCATGCCTGATGTTATTCTGCGTCTCAATGATCAGTATGCAACCCAGATATCAAGGCAGAGCCAAATCGCAAACTCACCTTAAGAATCCGAAGAAGAAGGTGTAACCCCACCATCAAATTCTGACATACGAATGCTCAGAAAAGCCACGTGACAGCGGGGTTTTCCGCTATCGCAGAATTTCAAAGGTGAATTCAGGGGTGAAGGACGATGTTGAACGTCCGGAGATTGAGCAAAAGGTGATCGTCATTTCGAAGGTTATCTACACTCCATTCTTCATGTGCGATATGCTCAATCGATGGCTGCAGTGTCAGCACTGACGGAATATTCACTTGGTTGATCGTGAGTGTTTTAGTTAGTACCTATCCATTGCCCATGCAGACATCCGCCTGGGTCCGAAGACTCGAGATTAGAGATGCTACACAGAAATGGGTTAGAAGGGACCTTATACAGTCTCCATCAAAGCTACACATTCAGCGAGAGCCGCTGCCAGCAGACAATGGCACACAGTTGAATACTTGTACTCCTGTCACAGCACTGCACCTGTAAGTTTACCAACAGAAACTGCAGGGTGCAGATTTGTCAGATTTGCCAGATTTATGCTTGTTCAAGAGTAGTCTTGATAAATCTGTGTTTTGTTTCCAGCGTCGTTTCCAAAATATCATCGCCGTGAGGTGCTGCAGCGTTGCTCAAGCTCCTGGTTCAAGGGCTCTTCATGCTGATCATCACCCGCACGCTGTGGAATCTACTCTCCCACCTGTTGGTACGTAACGTGACACCGGGAAGCCCTACCTCTCGCTGCTCTGGCCGTTCTTACGCTGCTCTATATAGACTATACACGTCCGGCTTGGCCGCTCACAACGTCCCGAACTCTAAGCTGTTCAAGTCTTCAAGTTTTGGATTGAAGAAACGCTACTACTCAAAACTGACCCGACCTCATCATGTCAATCTAGGTGAATGAGGCAGTAAGGCATAGGTAAAGATAGCTTGAACAATGGATAATTCTATATTAAGCACCAAAGACTCGGGATATACCTACAGCGGCCCTCCCCATCACTTCCATTGAAGGAGAACGTAGGTACTGTCTGAGCACCTTCCTCCCTCGACAGAGTATGTCAAGGCAATTGATTCACTGATTCTGCAGCTGAGATGGTATAACCGTCCGGCATCATAACTCACAAAGCTCTTGCCATCTCATATATCTACTTTCCTCACTATCAATAGACTTCGTCGTCTTCTGGTCACTGGCTCCCGCTCGCTTACCATTTGGTTTTCTGGAAGCAACCACCTTATAACAACACACAATCTTACCAAACTTCTCACTGATTCCCTTCCATTCGCAGGCACAAACCCTCACCGCCTGCAGCTCACCTAGATACTGAGTTGTCTTGTCTGCTGCTCTGCGCTTTGTGTGTTGCAGCTTTCAGCCGTCACGTGTTGAAATGACAAACGCGCCTTCCCGCCGCAAACGCTTCTAGGCAGCATGAGATTGCATATCACAGTAGTGGATGATTATAACTTGTAAGTCCATCGTCTCTCTATTCTTTCCACTCCAGTCCAGTATCACCGCTCGAAGGTTGTGGTAGTTTCACAGTAATATAGAAGACCTGCTTTGTTTCATTTCTCCCACCTTCACAGCTTCTACTTCAAGCGTTTCTCTTCAGCGGTAAGATCCGTTTGCAACATTAAACATGTCTTCCATGGAGGTCTCCACTGCTGCAGGGCCAGAGGCTCTAGCGTCCAAAGACGATACTTCAACAGTTTCTCCCACAGCTTCTTCAAATATGGACTTTGGCATTCCAGCTGACCTCATCTTGATGGACAGTCCCCCAATCTCTTTTTCCCAAGCAAAAAGGACTTCTGAAGATATGAACTACCACTGGCGCAAACACATTAATGATGGCCTGAACAGCCTTCAGCCTCAAGTGTCCCTTCAGCCGTCACACGCAGATCATTTCTCGCAATCTTCCTGGAACTTCAACACCTCTTACCAGCAAATTCCCCGCTCATCAGCCAATACCAACGGCGAGACAGTTCCAATGTCGAGCATCGTCCCAGGTCCAGTATATCCAACCGAAACCCAAATGAAGTTTGCAAGACTATATGGACTTCGTCGCAAGAACGGCTCCTATGTTCCTCTCATTCCAGTTGACGAGCTTCACGGCCTCGATTTCTCACGCTTGCAATGTAGGAGCGGAGCAGAGAATATGATTGTGCTGCCTGAGCTTCAGCTCCCCGTTATACCACGCGCGGGAGAAGACGACATGGTACCGGCTTCTGTAAGTAGTGACAAGCCTACCTCTTTTGGCAATACTAACCAATACAGTTGGTAAAATCACTGCTGCTGAATTGCTGTCATCATCCTGATGGTGCTTATGGTGCTCATGTTGGTGGTGCTGAAGCTGATGAGGTACAAGTAGGTCTCAAGTATAAAGTTATAGCCATGATGGCTGTTAATAAATTGATGATAGAAACACATTAACTCGATTGTGGCGACTAGCCCGCTTGGTCATCGCTTTACGGAGCCACGACGACATAAGATCTACTGCGACAAATGGATCCATGAGGGAATTTGTGCTTTCACTCAGCTGGGATGCAAGTACAAACATGAGATGCCCATGGACAAGAAGACGCAGTTGTCCTTGGGTTTGAACAATGGAATCCCGAAATGGTACAAGCAGAAACAACAGGCTCGGTTCCAACGAGCTGATTCGCACTCTTCACCTGGATCGGCAATGGGCAGCAATTCGTCTACCTCAAGCACTCCTTATACCCAGGCTTCCTGGAGAAATAATTGCATGACACCAGTCAGAGCCATCACCGATCATCACGCTGGTGAGCTATATTAGCCCAAATTCGGCTGTTCTAGAGCTAATTCGTAGAAGCAGTTCAGTCGTATAATTTTCCAAATTTTGGCCCCATCGCACCTCCTTTGACTTCTTACCACAGCCGCAAGGCACCAATCACCAATGGCAATCTCTTTGACACGCTGCGTAAGGAAGATTGGTCCGAGGAAGAAGGCGAAATTTTCTACGAACGACGTCGATAACGCTCACCTTGAACATCTCAATCTATGATCAACCTTCTTGCTCTAATCAGCCCTGGAACTGACACATGCTATCTCGTTTCTTGCGGCATTTCGGAAAGTTCTTCAGGCACGGAACATATACGGCTCATTGCTGCACTTCGAATATACCCAATCCCAGGCCATCAAAGATGTTCAGCTGCACATTATGGAGCCCAAGTTTTTGCTGCAACAAATTTAGGATATAAACAATCTAGACTTTGCTGATCTCTACCAGTCTGCTTCTCGTGCCCCCTAAGTGACTGGATTTTCAGGAGCCTTCTGCTGAATACAAACACACTTTACCGAACCACACGACCTCGGATATACGCAATCTACGCCTCTTGCTGCTCACTACTCTCTATCTACAGCATGCTAATTGCTACAGCCATTGCTGAGACTTTAAGGATCATTTTAGCTGTTTAATGCCGTTTCCCTCCATCATTGCTCGTCTCAAAAATACACAATCCATCATCTCGATGCCCAATCATGTTGTTTTATTCATCGTAACTGGTGGCTATAGACAACTTATCCGGCTCGAAATTTGACTGTTGGTTTTTTTCTTGAATGCGTCGTCTTTCATTGGGCACTGGTTACTGCAAAGCCACGGAACGGCTTCATTGGATATGTTTATGAAGTGGCAGTTCTCGGCGTACTTTCTTTTTCTTTTCACATGACTGGCATAGCGAATACAATACTATTAACGAGCTCACGCACAATTTTATATTAGCCACAGATAGCATAGCGTTCAATTGTACTTCATCTCCCTCCCCAACCATGACTTCTCTCCGTAGCTATGTGCGTCTTGAATCTATTTCTTCCAACTGACACTCCACGTCGCCAACCCCTTCCGAAACGGCACAACCTCAATCCCATTACCCATAAAAGCCTCCCCCACAGTCTCTGTTCCCTTCGTAAGCACAATCTTCTCCATGCTCTCAGCGATGCCGTAAAACTTTCGTCCGAAGCCGCCGAGGAAACCGCGTAGTAGGTCGGCGCTGACTTGGGAAGAGGTGATAACGCCGCGCGTGATGGCGAGCTCGAAGGCGGAGAGCACGAGTTGAGTTGCGTAGGGTTGTGTAAAGACGCCGGCAGCGGTCTTGCCTTTGCCACCCTTCTTTGCTGAGATGTCGTGTGGTGCCGAGTCTGTGCCGAGGAAGAATTTGCCGGTTGAGGTTATTGCTGCTTTGACTGTGGTGTGTATTAGTCGTGGAATTTGGGATGGATGGACGGTTGCGGATGGGGTGGCAGAGGACTTACTGAGTGCTTCACGATCTGAGGGGAGTTTGGCTACTGGTTCTGCGAGGTTGTTTAGTGGTGTTTATGAAAGACGAACGAGCAGGGGAGAGGAAATGCGTACTGCAGTAAGAGAACGGATCATCAGCCCAGTCGTCGATGGTGAGGAAGAGATGGTGTGCGGTAATGGTTCCTACGACGTTGGGACCGCATTCATTGACTGCTGCTACGGCTGCTGCGGTGGTGCAGTGCTCGAGCACAATTTTAAGCTACTGATCGTCAGGTTTGCAAGACTATCGAAGGGAGGAGATGTGTGAGGTAAAAACTGACCTTTGGGAACTTCGCATGAAGGTCTTTGAGTGTGGGAAGGAAAGAACTTTCGGCGTTCAGGACAGTGATGTCTTTTGAGCAGTCGGATGGACATTCGCCTGAACAAAGGAGAGTTAGTTGAAGTTGGCTTTGGAGAACAGGTGCAAATGAGGTGAGAAGAAAGAGAAGGTGCTTACCGTGAAGATTGAGAACGAGTCCTTCCTCCTCCATCTTCTTGAAAACAGGATAGAATGGCTCATACGAATAAACACCGGATGCCGAATTCGTCGTCACGCCCTAGTTCCTCATCATCACCTATTGTTCCAAATTTGCTCAACCATCAAACACTTACAGCAGGATACGACTTGATCCCCACAATGCCCTGAGCCTTGGCACCTCGAATGGCAGCGGGGATGATGGAATCATGTAAGTAGAGTGTCATGAGGTAGTTGATGCTCTTGTCCTGAGCTTGGAGACGCTGCTTGTATGCTAGTGCGGCTGCTGAGGAGGTAATAGGTGGGACGAGGTTGGGCATCACGTAGACCGTGCTTGGGTCTGTTTTAGCTTGAAGAGAGATGGTTGGATGGGAGGGGAGGAACGTACTCGACCCCTCCTGCTCGGATGGTTGGTACGACGGCTTCCATCATTGCTCCATCGCGGAGATGGACATGGCTAAGGAATGTCAGTTGCAGTTTGTAGAAACCGCGTAGTTATTTTGAGCAGGGGGAAGCATGAATATATGCTTCATAATATACCAGAGGTCGTTGGAACACTGGGATTGCACTCACAAATCTGCGGAAGCTGGAAGCTCCAGTCCATTGAACTTCTCAGACAATGGCATGATTGCTACTTCGTGTTAGCGTATGTATATGATCGAGCCTCATGGCTCACGACATCGAACTGCTTATCCGCATCGAATTCTAGTTTACGATGAGCGTAGCGACATCACAGCAGAACTCTGTTCTGATATCGGCCACCGACGAGCTGAAAGTGAAGTTTGTCTTTCTTGGCATCTCAGACCCAAGATTCCCTCAACCAAGCTTTGATATCGCAGATATTAATGTGACAATGGCCAACATATCACTTGAGCGTTCTGCGACTCGATTGGATAAGACAGTGGCCACTGCAGCTGCTGGACGAAGGAGGTGCAGAAGTGAACTTCTTCAGAGTGGGATGAGAACTCTTCATTCCCTAGTGATATAAAGCGTTTTCAAGCGTAAATACAACGTGGGTACTATGGGAGTGAGGGGGGGGGATATTCGCATACCTGAGGAACTTGATCGAAGTTCTTGGTATTTGCAGTTGTCGGAAGCTGTGATTGTAGAAGTCAAGAATTTCTGAATTGCACAGGGGCTGTGAAAATTGACCGGGTAGGGTGCCTCCAACTTCAAAATATCAATAACACGACTTCTTCTTTACCACGTTATGGCTGCACCAACGCCTCCTAGTTCGCCTAAGAGGAGAGAAGGCTATACTATCAAGCGCGCTCGTTTCTTAGATGCCTTTGATTCCAAAGAAAGCGATACTTCTATCGGCCAGATCTGTAAATCGTTAGATTTCACCGTACCACCTGGTACAGCGCGTGGATGGCTTTCGCAACGCGATTTACTTGGATCTCCTGCTTTAAGGAGGGCCAGAAAGCTTGATTTTAGGCTTGGGCGAAAGGCACGGTATCTGCATCTGATATCGCCAAATTAACGAACTCGAATGACCCCCTTCACGAACAGCCATACCAGAAACAAGCTCTCTGCGCGTCCTTTACACTGCCAAACTGCTTGTAGTGGTGCGCCTCAGTACAAGAATCCCTCTTCTTCTGAAATCTCTAATTCTAAATCAAAAAGCCAATAAGTGTCCAATTTGGCAAAGAGCACGAAGAAGTGGCCCTTACCGGCTTCTGGCAATAAATATGGTTTACGGATGAGGTACACTTCCAGTCAGCGAAGCTCCATAATGCCGCGGAGAATGCGCTACATCATCAAGGGCAAGAGAGAGATCTTAAAGAGACCGAGTTAGGTCTTTTGTATGGTGTCATTGTAAAAAATTGTAACTTGGTTCATCACCAAGTCGGACACTTTTCCTTACCCAACAAGCGATATTTTTTGCAAACCTCCATATCTGATGAGCTAGATACATTAATAGACTCTTGACAAGTCCGCGAATTATGACCAGTATTTTCGCAAGCACCACAGCGTTGCGCGGCCGAATTTCCCTCTACTCGCTTACCGCTAATAGAGCGTTTATCGCGTCAAATCTGCGCATCTACTTCTTCCTGAGCTAAAATAGCGTATGCATCATCTATAAAAAGTGCACTCCTTTGATGACTACGATTCTTTTAGCTCTACGGCGCTTGCTAAGTGCTTCATATGCTTGACGAATTGTTCGGTTCTCAGCCCGTAGTAAAGTCAATTCATGAGCTAAATCTCTGTACCCTTTGCTAACGACGTGACCGTCCTAGAAATAGGTGCTGGCGAGCTTCCTTGATGAAATGAAATCCTTTACTTTATACGAGTCTTTTGGGAGGACGTCGGTAGAGTTATGAGGTGTCTGGGAGGGAGGGATAACGCTGGAGATGGAGTCCGTAACTGAACGTCTAGCTTTGATAATACTGCTTGAGGTCGAAAGGTATTAATTCAGCACCGCGAAATTCTGCCTGAACATTTTGGATAGTGATCGAATGTTGGTGCGCCGTCTTAAATCCTAAAAAGAGTTCAACGTGTATAATATGGTTGATAGGCGCCTTGATAAAATTCTCGATTTGACGACTATATGCCCTTTTCCATACATTGAAACATCCAATATCGAGTGGCCGGCTAAGATGAGACGAGTGAGGAGGTAAGCAAAGAGATATAATGTTGTGAACCTTGCAATACTCTTGAAATCCGGCCGATTCGTGACTCTCGTGCCCATCTAACACTAGCATTCGATATAGACCCTTCGTACGAATATTAGTATGTTTGTCGAAGTGTTGCTATCTACTTTAGACCCATTTTATTATTCATCCATGCATTCATTACTCGTCGGTTTTATGGCCCAATCGTTCGGGAGGTCGCCCTTGGCATACTAATTCGCAAGGTGGTTTTCCCCTTGAACCACTAGAAAGGGAGGAATGCTCCAACCTTCACCATTTGACACAAATAATCGCTGTAGCCCGTTCCCGGTTTCCTGGCGGAATAGCTTTGCCTCTGTCACGTCGATCTGCGCGTGTAACGATCATAAAAGCACAAATAACGCCGGTCTCGTCGAAGTTATAGAAATCGCAATCGAGAACGCCATATTTCGCCAGCATATTCTTCAAAAGCTCGAACCATGCGCCAATTAGCTGGGGATTTTCGCATAAGGTCCTTGGAAGTCGTAAATACTATTGACACGCGCCTTTGACTTTGGACGACGTTATACGAATCGATATGCCCAGAGCTTGCCGGCGCCTTGTGCTCCTCGACATTCGAGTATATGGTTTGCCATATCTTCCACATCAGCTACCTGGGGCGCAAACCCTCTTGTATCGAGATTAAGTGTATATCGAATAATCACATCCTCTTCTATTTCGGTCAACTTATGACAATTTGATCTTGTTTCGTGTCGAGATGCCTTGCCATTGATTCTGTCGGAAAGAGAACTAGGTGGTTAGTTTTTTTAATTTATTTAATTATTTATTATATAGCTGAATGATGGCTGAATTTTTGGGATGTCTGAATAGCTTTAATAGCAAGTAGTAGTTGCGCTTCTTGTATTTGAGTGTCCATAGTTGGTTGAGAAAACGCGTGCTTAAAGTTAAGAGGTAGTGAAGTAGGGAAAAGTGTCCGACTCGGTGATAAACCACGTTAAGTTTTAATTCCTTCATTTGAAGCTTTGACAGACTGCGCAATCAGTTCCTGCACTTAGTGTGTTGCACAGGATTTGTCAAAACTGACTGCGCAGGGGCCACCATATAATTGATCAATTACTATTATCAAGCATATTACCACAACGAGAACCTAATTCGCTTCTTTTGAAGTTCCTGTGCACGTCTACACCCCCGTGGCATCTCTCTGACGCGTTTTCGGTTTTATTGGATCGTAATTGAGTCCCATTCCTTCTAAATTGCCGCCTTGAACTCGGCTACTGTCTTCCAAGTTCCACCACGTAATCGTTGCTGAACTATCTGCCAACAAGCCTCTTTCGGACTCAGTCCTGATGATTATGCGGGGTGGAAAAGTGTCTCGAGCTCTGTATCACGTTTGAGACAAGCACACTGATTGCTGGTAGGCCTATTACCGTGGGAGGGATCTCCATACTCTTGGAGGCGAAGGCGATGGCCATAGCGCTTATTCAAAGCCTGAATCTCTTCGATGTGCTTGGAAAGGATCTCCTTAGCGTAGAACTCTTGTGGCATTGCGTTGCATATAGGTATGACCTCCGGTTCTGGCTGTGCAGCCTCCTACGCCTCTATTACTTCTTTATACTCTTCATCGGTCTGGCACATGGTTCTCTTTGACTCCAGTGATTTATAGTCCTTTTCTGATGGTTCTCTTGGATCTTTGTAGAAGATGAGACGGCTTTTGTGGTTGTAAGAGACTCCAGCAGCGCAATGGATCGTGACGTCTAAACCAGCTTTAGATAGTGTGATGGACTCGAATTATGGTGACACGAAGAGAGTGTATGATACAATTGAATGTGGCAATACGAAGATCTAAAGCTAAAGAGGAAGAGAAGAGCTCAAATGCGGTTTCGGCGTTGGAGTACATACACCGCGGAACTGTCAGATGAGCACGTGACTAGGAGACAGCACGAGGCTGTCAGCCTGATCTTCATAAGATCCCCCATGAGATCCTCTATGTCATAACACTATCCTCCCCTCTCAAAAAATCGCGTCCTCGCGATTACAGTCATACACCGATCGTCCTGTAGATCATCATAGTCGTCACGTCCATCGGCGTAAGCTTTCAACCATTGAGGAAGGTTACGAGATGGTCCTTTGGCTTCCGGATTACTAAGGTGAAACTCTTTGATTTTTTGTGGCACGTATATGCAATCGGACGCTGGCCAATACTTCGGGTCGTCTTCTCCTCCGAGCCACTTGATATGATAGTAAAGCTTGCCTCGTGATAACTTTGAGCCCAAGATTTGCTCTATTTCCCACTCGTCTTGCTCAGGCAATACGTTGACTTTCTTTGGTTCCGGCAGCTGTTGTCCCGGCAGAGGGTAACCAGTATACTTAAGAAGTAGGGAGGAGTGAAAAACTGGGTGAACCTTGTTGTGATTCGGAAGCTCCACCCGCCACGATTCTCCAATCTTCTCTAACACCTTACGAGGTCCATCCATTTTGTTCGATAGCTTATGTGAGGGCCTATCCGTGCGCCAATTCTTAGTTTTGATCATGACCAAATCACCGACTACCCAGTCTACCTTTCGACGACCCCGGTTTACATACCGAGACATCGTGTCTTGCTGTCTTTCTATTGCCGAGCGACCTGCTTCGATTGCTTGCTTCATGCGTTGTGCGATTTGATTCCCTTCTGCACGATTGAGGGTTTCTTTCGCAGACGTCGAGGGTCGTGGATTCTCCCAGTCCCAAGAGACGCGTGCTGGGAATCCGTTACAAAGCTCATATGGTGACATACCAATGGACTCATGGGGCAGTGTCAGCTGGGCTATATCCAGCAACGGTAGATACTCGCTCCAATTGTCTTGATAGTAGTTCACGAATGGCGTTAGGCGTTGGTCGATATACTGGTTCATGATCTCTGTTTGCCCGTCGGTCTCGGGATGAAAAGCCGTGAAGAGACTGACTTTGTCACCCACAATTCGCTGTAGCTCTTTCCATAAGGTCGACACGAACTGTGGTCCTCGATCCGACACAATGCTGTCTGGAAAGCCGAAGTATCGTACCCAGTGGGTCAAAAACAAACTTACCAGATCCTTAGAGGTACATGTCCTAAAGCAGGGCACCGATACTGATCGCTTGCTAAGTCTATCCATGATAACAAGAATCATATCATGGCCGTGCTTGTCCTTAGGAAACTCTTTGAAGTCCATAGTGATATGTTGATAAGGTCTAGCGAGTATTGACAAAGGCTTCAAAAAACCAGGGGTCTTGTCCCGGGGTACCTTGGCATAGATACACTTACAAGCAGATAAATAACGTTGTATGTCGTTAGAGATTGACTTCCAATGGTACTTATGTGAGACTAGCCGTTTCGTCTTCTCTCTGCCTGGGTGCGCAGTACAAGGTTGCTCGTGGATATGGTGAATCAGATCTGTTCGCAGCTCTGGTGGCGATAGCGGTACCTCTAACCTGCCTTGGTAGAATAACAGGCCGTCTCGTAGCTCGTAGTCTAGGTCGGCAGTCGATGCCCGTTTTCGCAGCGTTTCCAGGTCCGTAGACGTACGATTGACATCTAGTAGACGCTGTATAATACGAAAACGATCGAGGTCATGATCAATCTGTGATGCTTCTTCCGCAGGCTCTATGTCTATAGAGGCAAGCTCAGCGGTGGGAGTCACAAGCTCGGCGTTGGAAGTAGGAAGCATTTCCTTTAGAATTCTTGGATCGATTTTGTTGGTAGGGACCAGCTGCTGTCTACGGATGTCGCGGCGTTTGGCTTCCTGCGGCTCGACGTCTTGCTGGCGGCGGGACAATGTATCGGCGATAGTGTTGGACTTACCAGTACGATACATAACCGTAAAGTTGTAGTCTGCCATTTGTTCGGCCCAGCGTGCTTGCCGACTAGTAAGCTCTTTAGTTGTCATAAAGTACTCGAGTGCTTTGTGATCCGAGTAGATCTTCACTTGCTGCTGAGCGCTGATCATCTCCACCCGAAACTTTTTACATCCTTTCACAATCGCTAGCATTTCCTTATCGTGGATCTGGTAGTTGTGTTCCGCGGCGACCATGGTTTTGGAGAAATAGCCTACCGGGTGATCTTGTCCGTTTGATTGGCGTTGCGACAGGACCGCGGCGATAACACCATCAGAAGAGTCTGTTTCCAGCATTGTCGGATAGGACGCGTTAAAATGTGCCAGCACTGGTGAAGTGCTAAGTGCTGTACGTAGCGTGTCCCAGGCGAGCTTGCACTTGTCATCGAATGCAAATGGTACATCCTTTCCAGTGAGCTGTGATAAGGGTCTAGCAATCCGACCATAGTCCCGAATAAAGCGTCGATAGAAATTGCAGAAGCCTAAGAACGCTTGTACCTCTCGTACTGTCCTTCCATATGCCCAATCTTGTATGACTTGTGTTTTCTCCGGGTCCGCCTCGATCCCTTGAGTGCTAATAACATAGCCTAAGTATTTCGTGCGAGTGACGTGGAACTCGGACTTCTTGATATCAATCTGTAGAACATGTTGCTCAAGGATGCGAAGTATCTTTGTAACGTGCTCTATATGTGACAACTCATCCTGGGAGTAGATCAGTATATCATCTAGGTATACCGAACAAAACTCGTCAAGGTGATCTATTAAGATTTCATTCATGAATCGCTGAAACGTGGCAGGGCCATTGGTTAGACCGAATGGCATCACTTTGTACTTATACGTGCCGTAGCGCGTTCGGAAGGTGGTGAGATCCTGACTCGAGTGACATACGAATGCGATTAAACGCTTGCTGGATATCTAGCTTAGTGAAGATCTTTGCATGTGCGATGCGGGATATAATCTCATCAATAAGTGGCAAAGGGTAAGGATCCTTCTTTGTGAGCTCGTTTAGTCTCCGATAGTCGACACATAGCCGTAGGCTGCCGTCATGCTTCTTTACGAATGGTATTGGTGCTGCATGCTGTGCCGAGGATGGCTCAATGAACTTCTTGTGTAAATTCGCGAGGATTTAGCGTTTGGTTTCTAGCAGCTCCTGATCGCTTTGTTTACGCAATGGTTCTAGGGGTGGCCTTGCTTCGCCTTCTAGCACGATCTTGTGGTCACAGGCACGGTGGGGATTGAGTGTGTCGGCATCCCTTTTTCTGCATAGCTGTCCAAACTCCTTGTATTGATGCGGCAGACGCTCTTTGACTAACCGCTCGTTTTCCTCATATGTGCGTTCTAGGTCTTCCTTTACTCCTGTGTTTGTCGCCGAGCGATTTCTTGACCAATCTCTCGTAGAGAGCAGATATAGACTTCGCCATGCTTGTCAGGTTGCTGAAGGTAGACGGTGTGAAAGGCTTCTGCGGAAATCGCGGCGATATGGAGGTTGGTTCTAGGAGCGTCGTGCCATAGAGTTCTTTGGGAGTCGCGGGGCTGAGCATCAGGCTGAGGCTTTGCGCTAGCATGTATTTCGTTCTCCATAGTACGATACGCACTCCTTTTCCAAGCTTCGAAGGTCTGGGGTTGTTAGCGCCGCCTCGTAACTATCCCTGAGAGTTGCAGCGTCTGTGTAACCCCGTTGCGACATTTCTCATCTTGTACGAAATCAATCTCACGTCACTGGACGTCTTGCTGGTGTTGCCATAGGATCGGCTGTACAGAGGCCGAATGCGGGAAAGCGAGCTCTCTTTGGAAGACCGGCGTAGGGGGGAAACGCTCTGGCCAGTGTAGAGTATAGTTTCGTGAGTCGGTGAGAATTGAAAAGTGCTTAAGGAAACGCTGACCGATGATAATATCATGATTTCCCAAGTCGGTGATAAGAAACGGGGTCGCGATGCGTCGACCCATGAGTGTCATATAAGCAAGAAGAGCTCGATCCATAGGAGCTCCGCTCTTGCCATCGTATCCTTTGGGACATACGGGGTTGGGTATCTTGGCGAAGGAAATGTCGAATGCACGAGCGATACGGATCGCGAATTGCGAGGACATAGCCGTGTATAGTGCTGCTCCGGTGTCAATAAGGGCTTTGGAAGGTATAGTATATCCATTGCGCGATATATTACAAGGTAATGTGAATTGTTTCCCCTATCAACGATCTATGGTCGAAACCTAAGTCCTTCCACAGATCTAGTATCGGGCCACCAGCAGAGACTTTGCTGTGGCCTAAGAGTTTTCCGACAGGTCGTCCTCCTCTAAGTCTCTTTGAAATTCCTCTCTCGACCTGGATAACGGAACTCGTATTCCGCTTCGTTCTGGAGCTTCACGGATTGGAAGTGGTATTCATCCGTAAACCATACGTATTGCCAGAAGCCGATAAGAGTCTCTTTATCGTGCTCTTCGCCATATTTAACGCGTTTCGGTTTGTTTCTCCCAAAGATCTCAGTAGTATAATGCATTTTGAACCGATGGGTACCACTCCGAGCTGTATATCGTTGAAGAGTGCGCGCGGAAGGCTTATTTTCTAGTAGTTCTGCTTACTCTTGATATGGCTTTTCGTGGATGGGATCGTCCTGGCCGGTTACCCTCACTACGTCAGCTGCAGATACTAAGCGCTTCCTCCCAAATCTAGAGGAGAGCTTCCTTGTCCTACTGAGAGCAGGAAATACAACTTGTTCGCGTTTTTGAGCCAACTACGCGCTGTATAAGGAGGGAGGTGGTAATTCAGTCGCTTGCAGACTTGGCCAATAGACGCGTCTTTCTCATTAGAATTATATATACCAAAGAAACGAGCGCATTTAATAGTATCAAATTTACTCCTGTAAGAACTCTTAGGAGGCGTTGACGTAGCCATATGTGCTAAAAGAAAAGACATTGGAGAGACGTTGTTTTGTTGTTTTGTTGATGTTTTGATGTGGGTGGCCCCTGCGCAGTCAATTTTGACAGACCCTGTGTTGCTCATTGCACACTAGGTGCCAAGTCTCATTGCGCAGGGGCTTAGAGCCTCAACTCCAGAACATTAGTTTCATGAAAACACCATAATAAGGCACCATCTACGCCTACTAAGGTCCAGAAAAGGACTGAATATGATACTGTGAATCGAATGCGATTCTTTGATGCATTGGTAAGTAAGAGAAGTAGCACAGGTATTGCTTCAATTACACGAAGACCTGAAATCAACATACCACTTTCGACAGCGCGTTACTGGCTTGAAGAACGCGAATCTCTAGGACCTGCAGGACTTAGATCAACGAGAAGAAGAGGCTCTAGGTATAGACCAAAGTCTGAGGTATCTGCAGATATATTGGCTACGATTACGGACCAAGAGAATCCACTTCATGGAAAAGGGTACCCAGATCAAGTTGCAGAGCTTGAATTAAACTGCACACCTCGAACTTTACAGCGCCATTGTGCCACTGCAGGTGCTTGGCGATTCCGTAAACTGGTTACAGCTGAAATCTCCCGAAAAAACAAAGGTCTGCGGGTGGATTACGGTCTTGAACACAAGGACAAGACTCTGACGGCTTTCTGGCAGTATATCTGGTTCACGGACGGACGAAGTACCTTATCTCTCTGCTTCACTACAGAATGAGCCCAGGTACGAGCTTCGATTTCCGGGCCAAAAGCGACGATTGAAGTCTATTCGTGAGGAGAAAACAACTGGTTTATGGGTTACGGTAAACGTTGCCGGTGGGATATCGTACAATCATAAGGGGGCTCTGATATTTTATAAGGACCCAAAGGAACCATCAGAGAAGGTTACAAGACCTCATAAATCACGGAAGTCTAAGTACGAAAGCGATGACGAGTTCAAAATTCGACTAGAGACTTGGGAACGCGAACAACCTGAAGTGGAAGTTTTGCCTAAAGGGGACGCAATATCACAAGAGTTTTACGCTGCAGGGATTTTACCTAACATATCCATGAGATTACGGCTCTCAAAGAGCGTTTACAACATGAAATTTACCCACAGGAGGATGGAGATCCATCGCATGGTAATAATCAACCAACAACCCTTGTTTCGCCTCAAAAGAGCTGCAGATCTCTTGGTACTATTTCATCCAGCTCGATCGCCTAATCTTAATCCAATTGAGGCTATTTGGTTAATAATAAAGCAAAGATTTCGTGGTGGGAAGTGGTCAACGGTTGCCGAATTTAAAGCTGCAACTCAGCGAGAATGGGATCAAGTAACGATAGAAGATATTCGAAAAGGGATCAGAGAGATGCCCTGACGTTGCAAATGGGTAACAGAGCTTGAAGGCAAGAGAGTCAGGTCCTCTGTGTGGTAATATTGTAAAATCAGTGAAATTTTGGCTCTGTGTTTCCTGATTTGTGACCCCTGCGCAATGAGACTTGGCACCTAGTGTGTTCACCAGTGTATGCCGGAATTAGTGGGACAGCCAAGATGTCACCAAAATCACTGAAATTCAACAAATGTAACATTTTCTCTACAACACTACCACTGTGCACTCTTAATTGCTTTTCCACCTGTTTCTCTTAGTAGTTTGTATCTACTAGGCTTATCTATAATTCGCGCTCGCACTTCCTGCATCGTGATCTTACTCCACTCTTCTTGCAAGATAGCCTTCAGTTCCTCGATACTCTTCATACTCTACGACGTGCGCGCTGCTTCAAAATGTTCCAAATTGCCTCCATTGGGTTTAAATCAGGAGACTGAGGGGGGTGCGCAAGCAGATTAATCCAATTCGCCTTTCTGGCGCTATCTGCAGGGCCTGCTTTGCGATGGCCGTGACTTGGGTCGCCATCCTCTTGCAGAATCCAATCTACTGCCTCCCTGGCGCGCGCAGAGTGAAGAGCGTCGATATAGACAGGTAAGATACGCTGTACGTAGTACTTTTGCGTCATGGCGTTGCCCTTGGGTTTCACTTCGGTAATGTATGATTGTAAAGCCTCCCACTCTAACAGACGCACCTGGAAGTCCTCTTCAGTATCGTACTTGCACTTAATAGGCTTCCTAGGATGCTTAGGCTGTTGCTCTTTCACTTCCTCATCGTGATAGAACTCAAGATTTCCTGCTTTCGCCTTCCAATTGATCCACGCAGCAATATGCAATCTGACTCTTGTCTTCTCCCCCCGTTCTTGTATATTGTCTGCTTCGTAGCGTGTTCCCTGCTCACGTAATATCAAGCCCTGACAGCAGGAAGAAGGGTCGATGTGTGCTTCGTCCGTAAAGTGTACTAAACGCCAGAAATCGTCGATATAGTGATCATAGCCAAACCGCATACGTAAATCGGGGGGGGGGGGGTTGGAGATTTTCTTTCTAATATAGGTCTGTCGATAGCGTCCTCCACCGTTTGTATGCTCCTTGAGTTTGCGTTGCAATTGACGTTTCTTGACAGGTAATTTGTGGTACTGAATCTGAGCCTCGTAGAGCTGATCGCGGACGGGGTTTCTAGAGGGAGATACAAGCATTTGACATAAATCTTTAGTAACTTTAGAAGGTCTACCTGGATTGCTTGATCTTTTGCGCGTACGACGATAAGCAGGAGAGCCTACTTCACTACGTTGCTGTAGCCATCTGTGTGCTGTAGATTTGGTAGTCCCAATGTCAGCTGCAATCTGACGTATCCCTTTGGAAGGAGCTCTAGTATTGTACGCATCGTAGAACTTGGTTCTTTTGATTGTATTAGAAGCGTAAGGTTCAGGAGAGTTATCAGGAGTAAATTTGCGCTTCTGCGATCGCGTTATTAGAGCCATGGTGTTGCTGTAAAGTTTGTTTACTCTACGGCGGATGTGGGTTTTTACTAATTTCGCTTATTTGGGGTGTCCCACTAATTCTGGCACACACTGTTGGTTGTACTATTTTGCCTTAGTCAGCACCCACTGATTGGCTCACAACCACCAATTTCAGGTACCTACTCGAGGCATGTTCAACTCGTTGATATTCATCTAAAGTACATAGAGTCTTGACTACAGATCAACACAACGACTTTCATATATCATCCAGTACGCCAGCAACCATGCAGGTATTTCTTCCCGACGCCCCATCTCCACACCAGGAGTTTTGTACCACAACAGATAGAGCCCGAATAAAGAATTCATAATAACACATAACACGTCCTCACTTCTTCCTGCCCTTGGCCTTGCTCTTGGAATCTGATGCTGCTGGGCTGGAAGATGCGATGCTTGGGGCACGCGAAGACGTAGCTGCGGATGTAGTAGCTTTGCTTCCATTGGCCTTCTGGACGTTCTCGATTGCCTTGTTCTGTTATCCCGGTTAGTACGTTTTGGTAAAAGAGTGGGGATGAGGCTCACCTTAACAGAAGGCTTCGACTTCTTCTTAGCTGGAGCCATTCCAAGTACACTATCCTCATCGTTTTCATCATCCTCGGGCCCTCTCTTGCCCTTGTCATTCGTAGTGCCATTGTCCTTTGGAGCCTCTTCGAACTCTCGGGCTACGGTGGTGAGGAGAGTGGTGCAACGTCTGCTGAGCTCGATGGGAGTTCTGCTCAAAAAGAACCAGTCAAAGCGGAAGAGTGGGCTCTCGCGGATATCGTCACGGATACGCTCGAATATGCCTTCACTATCGACACCGTATCTATCGAGCAGGACCAGCAAGAAGCGATCCTCCTCCTCGGTGTATACCTTCTTGTTGGTAGTCGAGACCGAGTAGTTGATCTTCAACTGCTGTAGTGGAACACGGTATTGAGACATCTTCTTCTTCAGCATCTTGCGTTGATGTTCGAGCTTTCTGATCTTCTCTTCACCTGCCTCAATCAAAGCAATGTACTTCTGGTAATCAGCCAACTCAGTGTAGCGAGCCCAAAAGATCTTAGCATATGCCTTGATCTCCTTAGCATCCTTACTATCCACTTCTTCCGCGATGGCTTCGAAGTCGTTGCGTCCATACTTAGCAGAGCCGTTGATGAATTGCTGGAAGTCTCTGCGAACCCATCCTGCGAAGCCCTGCAAAGACAATCGCTGCTTTTCTTCTTGCTCCTCTTCCGTGAGGGGATTAGCATCATCAATCTCTTGCTGATCCAATGCGCGTTCAGCTTCACGATCTGATAAATCCTCGTCAGGACCATCCCCCAGGGGAACCTTGTAGCCGATTTCCTTACGGTGGAACGCCGTCTCACGGTCTTGGAGATCGCGGAGTGCGCCATGGAAGAACTGATAATCGTGGACAGTGACTTGCTTTGGTGCACGTGGAGCCTTTGGCTTTGCTTCAGCAGTTCGTCCTCCGGTCGACAAGGCGTTCTTATAGTACTTGTCCATGGAGTAAGACTGCTCTTTACGCTCACGCTTCGAGGGATTGATCCAGTTCATGCCAATCTCCTTCTTCTTATTGGTAAAGTCCTTGCCGTTCCACTCGTAAGCTGATTCAGAGGTGAAGTTTTGCAAGTCGTCAATACCGAGCTTCTCATATCGTGCGTTCAATTCAGCTGTACGCTTCTCACCATGCTTTAGAATCTCATCAATATCGTCATCATTTAACTCCTTGTCGGTCTTGGCCAAGGCTCCTGTCGCACCGTTGCTCTCAAAGACCTTCTCAGCACCATGTTGAATCATGTTCAGGAGGTCGTCCTTGTTGGCTGCAGCCTTTGCAGCAATCTGAGCACGACCCTGTTGAATGACAAGTTGGTCAAGGCGAAGCTTCTGAGCAGCACGTTCCAGCACCTTCTCCTCGATGGCGTTCTCCGTGACAAATCTGTAGACTACAACTTGCTTGGTTTGACCAATACGATGCGCTCGATCCATAGCCTGCAAATCAGCTTGAGGATTCCAATCTGAGTCGTAAAGCACAACAATATCAGCACTCGTCAGATTGATACCCAAGCCTCCAGCACGTGTGGTCAACAAGAAAACAAACTTCTCCGAGTCTGGCTTGTTGTAGTCGTCAATGGCAGCGATTCTGTCCTCATGGGCAGTACCTCCGTCAATCCTGCAGTACTTGAAGTCTCTGAATACACAATAATCCTCGAGAATGTCCAAAAGTCTGCTCATCTGTGAGAAAATCAGAACGCGACTGCCCTGCCTCTTTAGACGAACAAGCAATCGATCCAACATCGCCATTTTACCAGCGTTGTATATGATATGCTCGTCGGTCGTATACGGAGGTCCAGGCTCAGCTCCTTCGAACAAATATGGGTGGTTGCAACACTTTCGGAGCTGCATAACGATGTTAAGAAGTCGAGTCTTGGATTCACGCTTGCCACCAGCTCCGTTGACAGCATCGATATCTTTCTCCAGGATTTTCTTGTACCACTTGACTTGCATATCGGACATACCTATGTACAAGTTGATCTCCTTCTTAGGTAACAAGCTCTTTTCGACATCGGCCTTCACACGTCGGAGGAGGAAGGGACGTAAAATACGGTGTAGTTGCTGAACAACAGTATCCTGATCTTCACCTTGGCCCGAGAACCATTGGTCAAACGCATCTGCATCGCCGAAGACATCTGGGAGCAAAAAATTGAGCAGCGCCCAAAGCTCGTGCAAGTTATTTTGAAGGGGAGTTCCGGTGATGAGAAGACGGTTTCTAGAGTTGAAAACGCGGATGACTTGTGCTAACGAAGACTCCTCGTTCTTAATGCGATGGGCTTCATCGATGATGATGTACTCCCAAGCAAATTTCTTCAAGTGCGACTTCTCTCGTAGAATCATCTCGTAACTCGTAATACAGACATCGAACTGTTCATCAATGAGGCGGTCCTGGATCAGTTGAGCACGCTCATCCTTGGCTCCCTGCAAAACCAAGATATTGACTTCTGGCGTCCATTTCGCAAATTCTCGCGCCCAATTGTCCAGTGTAGACTTTGGTACCACTACCAAATGCGGTCCGGTGATTCCCATGATATGTCTGAGATATCCGAGGAAGGAGATCGTTTGCAACGTCTTTCCCAGACCCATCTCATCTGCCAATATACCAGAGATACCATTCTCATGGAGAGAGATGAGCCAATTAAGACCTTGAACTTGGTAATCACGCATCTCACCACCCTTGATGAAGCCTGGAGATTCTCTGAAGACTGTTTCCGCAGATCCCCCAACCTTCTCATCTTTCAAAAGCTCTGCATCTTCTTCGGCCTCGGTTCGTCTGGCCTTGCCCGTGGCAGCTCCGCCCTTTCTGCTTTTCGCGTTCTTGGCCTTCGCCTCGGCTTCTGCATTCTGACGATCAATCTCCTCCATTATCTCTCGAATACGTGGGTTGGGGTTCGTCTCGATGAAATGGCGGAATAGATCGGTAAGGCCGAGCAGATATCTGTATCGTCTGATGGAATCATCTTCCTGCAAAACAACTCGGTTAGTCTATCATCACTCGATATTCAAGACATTGTATTTTTACCTTCGATTCGCCTAGGCGATCATGCTTCTTGCCAAAGACACTGAGTCGTAGTTGAGTAGCTTGTGATCTTCGCTTGCGGCCATCTGCAGTGAGAGCCTCGCCAACTACGCTGCTTGCTGTCGTGTTTGGATTTGTATCAGAGTCTTCTGTGTAGTCGGGGGTCTCGTCGACGTCCTGAAGATTTGTGATCAGCATCATCGGTACAAAAGGAATCGGCCAAAATGGCTATTCGTGAATGGTAGGTAATAGCTTTGTAGTATGGAACTAGCATACCATTGGGTCTACAGGAAGAGGTTTGAACGCGTCTGAGGCATCCATCATCGATGCGTCGGTGTCGTGTCCTCCACTTGTTCGTGAAGCGCGAGTCGGCGCCATGCTGAATTGTGCTCGCCCTGACGCGAGGCGAGTTGGAGCGGATTTGAGATACTGGAAATTAGGTTGATGAATGTTTGAATATCGTGTGAAATATTGCCGTCGCGCTGGTTTTGACGATGCCTCGTTTGAATGGGGTTGGTGGTATATGTTTGAAGGGGGGAAAGGTGAGGAGCGCGTCAAAGTGGTTGCATGTCAAGGTGCTTAACAAAATCGAGAGGTTCGGGCGGAATGGGAATTGAATACCCGAGTTAGCCAACTCCCGTCCAAGCCTGTAGGTGATTTACAGTTCTAAACTTCACCTCAATGCTGATATGAATTGTGGCTGGAAAAGACCAAAAGGTCATAAATACACTGGCCATCTACATAATTAAGTACTGTGCACTGTATTTCAGTTTGGCAATTGTATGGTGTATCATAAGCAAGGTAGCTTGAAGTCAATGATACACTGATATCAACACCCCACCACATCACAATAACGTTCAGCCAACAATAGAGTGCACTCTTGAACAAACAACAACACTCAACTGACTCGAGCTGCCTTAGCTACCACCTTGCTTAGGAGACTATAATCAGGAACAACTTCCATACCTTTTCCCTCCGTGTGGATCCAGCTCAAATATCCTACATAAAATACCTACCTACCTTAATACTGCATAAGCGAGGCAACTCTTTTGGCAGCCTTCCTCATTCTGTCATATTCTGTCATCAGCAAAAACAGTTACCGCCTACAACCACCCGCCTTTGATAGAACCATTTCCAACATGGACTCTATGCGGAGCCTGAACACATCGCTCCCAGGGACATCGCCGCCAAAGATGGGCGACTCTCCAGAGCAGCTTCTCTCTGCCTTCAAAGCCGCGGCTTTATCCGTCACCCAGCTCTACAAGACAGCGACCGCAGACCAAGGGAAAGCACGGGCCCAAGGATACGAGGATGCTATGTATGAGCTGCTGGATTTTCTGGACAAGGAGGATATTGGCCTGGATGATGGGGAGGGATGGAGGATACGACGGTGGGCAACGGAGAAGCTGGACAGTCGAGACTCGGTGCCTGGGGACAGCGATGATGAAGCGGGAGGGAAACAGGAGCGGGCACAAGAAAGGGGATCGTCACCGGAGATACAGAGATCACAGAGTGCTGCACCACGGTTGTCTTCTACGAGCATAGCCAAACGAGCGGTGTCACCTGCAAGAGCAAGCTCCCCGCAGCCAGCTTTGTCAAATACGGCAACACCACCTACCAGCAGCGAGGCAGCCATCACAGCTCCTCCAGCATTTACCTTCCGAGCCGGAGACTTTGTTCCTCGACCTTCAGAGTTCAATCTTGCAGATGTAGACATGGACGGGTCTGTATCACATGCCTCCAACCCACCAATAACTATCACACGACCACCAAGAACAGCCTCACGACACAACAGCCATACCGGCCGCACAGTAGTTCGAAATAGCTCGTCATCCTCACGAACAACAGGCCAGAAGCGCAAGGCCACCCATGACTACGGAGAGTTCTTCGACATACTGAGCTCCAACAATACCCCCAATGCTGCCGGCGGAGGAAAGCGAGGGAAACATGCTTGAGCAAGACGTTCTATTCTTATTGATACCCACAAACGACACTGTCCCTAGAACACTGAAATTTTGTCCAACGTGTTTTATTTCACAGTGGGAGCATAGCACTGGGATGGCAATGGGAGGTTAACGCAGATAATGATCGTTATTCACGATGTATTCATGGAGGAGCATAGCATGTTGGGCTAGTGACGGCAGGGGTACGTCATTGCATTATACCGGCGTTGAGATCTTTGACATCGTGTAATTCGGTGCAAGAAATATATGACTTTAGATACTCCGAGAGAATCCTAAGATTTGACACAACTTCTCGAACATCGCTTTCTTAGTGGCTTTTTTTTGCCTCTGCGTGTATGCTAGTAAGTGCAGCTACCTCTTTTTGCAAGGCCATCGTCGGTTTTACAGTCATTTATGTATGTTCTTGCAGGAGTTCACTCTATGTTTAGCATATGCGCAGCATCTCCGGCGGACTCGCCTGCTTCGCTTCGTGACATTCAGGTAACCAGCATTCTTTTGCTTTCAATTTCAGCGCTTCTTGCAGAAATAGAGCTCTGAACCTCTTCCATGACCACTGCGCTTACCTGGCATCATGAGTGTCATGGGTAATTCTGCTCCCAGAACTACGATGCTTGGGGGAACGTTCCAGAAGGGTTCAGTCACCGCTCGTGATGACGTTTGAAGACTGATAGAAGCAGAGTTCGACTGCCGCGAATGTAAGTATGATTCCAAACTCCAAAGTCCCGACAGCTTGATTATCATTTTGACCCTCGCATTTGTACCTGAATGGTGCCATCCAAAATACTCCATCTTTCTATGCAACTTACCGGGACGTATTGTAAGTCTCTTTCCCAACTGGCTTTGGGCAAATCTAGCCATGAAAGCAGCCTCCAAGATCCTGAGATACGAAAAACCCATTCACCACGACTTAAAGTTGGACGACTACCTCCAAGATATCGCCATATGAAACGAGCTCCTCAAAGTCAACCTCGAGTTCTTCTCTACCTCGAGGTCTCAGTTTCAAGAGCTCAAAACCAACTGCAAAGAAACAACATGCTCGGAGACTACGAGATCATCTCAGATTTCCTATTACTAGCATTTTGTCCAGAACTCATCGCTGGCTACTAGAAAGCAAAGTCCATTACCATAAAGCGAGAAATCGAAGCCTGGTATGCCACTTCCGACAAGACGCTTATTCAAAGCACTCCATACCTATAGTAATTTTTGGTATACTTGATATAGAATTGGGAAGGGTTTCGTTGACAACGAGAACGATGTTAGCTAGCTGTTTCCACACGGCGACGAAAGAATAATTGTAGAAGAATAGTAGAGAGGCATATCGCAGCTACTGTGAGACGGATAGAAGGATCACACTAGAGGAGACCTAGGTGGGATTTGAGATTCAACTTCTGAAAGCATGTCAAATAACTCTACTTATTCGCCTCCTTTGCCTCCCCATACCTGAAGTCTTACAACGTTTGCTGTCCAGTACCTTCAGATTCCATTGCCAAGTAGCGTGAATTGCTCGTGCTAGGATAAAAGCGTGCAGCGCCGTGATCACAATATCCATGCTCCTCCTCGCCTCCTCGACTTAGGGTTAGCATACGGTTTTCTCCAGCAGAATTACTTTAAAGCCCAAGTCGCAATTACTACCCGGAAGATATTGGCAGGCCTCTTTTACTTTTGTGTTTAGCTGGCTGAAGTGTATTCCCTGGTTCGGCAATAGTTCACACTTCATCCTCTGTTGTTCATTCAAGCGCCAAGATCTGGATTCCTGGCAACAAGTGCTTATAGTCAGCGTCTCAGCCGACCAATGCTTTCCCCAGGCTCAACATACCAAAAAGTGTACGTAATTTAGGTAGTCGAGTCTCAAGCCTCGGGAAGCCGCCGCCCTACCACCCTCTGCAGCTAGTCCATGGCTTAGGGATGGCGCTGCGTCTTCAAGTTGGCTTCAGCCGAAGCCTAAAAGCCTGGTACCTGAAAAGCAAAAAGACCAAATGCTCCAGCCTGGCCGGGCTGTCTTCGAAAGGCACCGATTGGGTCGAAAGACAGGGAGCAGGAAGTCAGGACTGCCAGGTGTGGGCACATAGATTCGCGGAGAACTGGGCAGCTCAACACGGAACAAGGACGGGAAAGTTGGAAGCCCGACAACACCAAAGGGGCTCCCACGACGATAGCAAATTAGAACGCTAAGAGCCAGTTTTTAGATCGCGGGCTGCGTATTGGATTGTGGAGCACTCCAGTATCGGTAGAATAGGACGCTGATATTGGCCTGCCAGCATTATCAAATCACGAGCAGCAGAAGAGCGACCACGATGACAGTAACGGTGCTGACCAACCAGAAAATACATATCCAGATCATGGATTATACAGGGTTAGGAGAATGGAACTATCGTATCATTGACACCCTGCTGCGATGTGACTAATTGGTGACTTGAGCATGTCGCTTTCGACGACTGACTGGAGGCCGAGTGTATGGTCCGCGACAGGGACGGACAGCACAAAGTCGCAGAATCACAGAGACAATTCATCACAAATAAACAAATTGTTTCCGCAAGGCAAGCGCGTCAGCCTACAGCCATGTATGAGTTGTTGTGCTAAGCCTTTCAGCACGTTGCCATGCAATCAGCCAATATGAATTCCCATGGGCCTGATCGTGCATATGATATGTCGTGCAATCTGCAATCGAAACGTCCATGAGCAATATCTTTCACACACTCCTAATGCCTAGTATGGATAAATGGCCCTGGTCACACTCGTGGTAGCCACGCTTGCAGCACTTTACAGGTGTGGTAGGCATTGCACCTAGCAAGATACCCCAGCCGGCCACGAGACATGGCAGCTTGCTGCCAGACCGCCATGAGAGCGGAGCGCACAGTCGGATAAATGAAGGCAGAGGCAATTGGTTTGATGGTGATGTTCTTTGAATTAATCCTCGACGCCTCATAAGATTGATCGTCGTTTCATTTCGGTCACGTTGCCTGAATGCAGACTCAAGTTGGACAAGATTTGCTGGAGGAAGCAATTGCTTCTTTCTCTACGTCCGCTAACACGCATCGCGACTTGACATGCTGAGTGAGCCATCGAGGAGTTATTAGTCAACAACTCAGCAAACAGGCAAACCTACGACTTCGCTATCGCTACCACAGAATGCGCTGGCAGTCAAGCAATCAAACAGGCTCAATAACATGCTAACACATGCTTACAGCATGTGTAAAATTATCGGTGACACGCAGAATCATTATGGTCGGCGACTCACTCGACTTAGAGAATAAGCAATCAAAGTTGAGTACAAAACAAGTAGCATTCCAACGTTCCACGGCCGACGAGGCAAGGATGCTTTACCAGGGCTTTGGATCACTTGCCATCGCTGGAGCGAGACTCTGGGGATACGAAGAAACGGGATGTCTTAGATTGGCGACATACTTTCTTATCTGATCGCGACGCGAGATGTGATGAATCAAATATACACACCCGTTTGCCTGTTCGCAAACCACTCCAATGAGAGTAGGATTTGCAGTTTGGTACTGCGCAGCTATACAAATCAGGATCCTTGGCATGTCGGACGCCGCAGGTCGAGGGAGGCACGGCGCAAGTTGCGAGACTGTAATGACCGCACTTGCCGCAATGCTCGGATATGCCGTCTTTCTGTGTATAGCATACCGCTCACCTACCCACCAATCGCGAGACCTGACTTGAACGGGGTACAGGTACTCTGGTCAGCAAAGGTTTGACACAACAGACGATAGCCCGCGAGGAATCTCGAAAAGCCCAATCCCACGTCGGGGCGGGATTCGCCAACTTCGGTGGACGCAAGTTCCTAGTTCCAAGAGCAACTTTGCGGCGGTGTTGTTGTGTAATCTAGCACGGGAATGAGGTCTCGGGGATACGCCCGACTGCGAAGAGAATGTATCCTCAGATCCGAGTCTCGTATACCCACATTCCCATGCCACCCATCGGATGCGAGGAGGATGGTTGCATTATATCATGCCTTTGCAGACTCCTGACATCTTGCGGAAATGGAATCCCTGGCAGGACGACTCGAGAAAGTGCAGAGGCATTGAATACAATGCAGAGTTTCTTGTTGGCAGGGATTTCCGGTCTTTATATGAGAGCATGATGCAAGACGTCGAATAGGGGAAGCCTTACTTCTTTCTGGTCATTGACGCCTGATCATCGGAAACAAACATTACTGACTGCAGGGGTCAACAAATAACAATGGACTAAGGCTGACTACCCCAGGAGCTTCCCTACCAAGTAGCACATTTACCCTGTCTCAAGGAAGGAGATGCCAGTCGATCAAAATTACAAGTCTGAATCAGATATGCTCGATGCGCAAGCCAGACCTAAATCCAATTCATATGAATCGGTAGGCAAGTAGAAGTGGAAGTAGCAAGACTACAACACCATACAGCCGATATAGCGACGTGAGTCTATCTATAGCTGCTGCAGCTCTAGCACTCATCAAGTACTCAAGTGGCTTCGTAGTCTTTATGCACCACCACCATCAGTAATGCCCGAGGAAGGGAGATCCAGATTTCTGCTGACTTCTAGAGCTGTTACGTGAGCTGACTACTTGACTTGTCTGGCTGACTGTGCCGAGTTGTCTAGAAGTTCTCTGCCTGATGAAAAGTACAGAAGGCGAACTCGAGGTGAGGAAGAAGCAAGCTCCAACTATACAAGAAATCTCTTTACTCGTACATCGATCCCTCGTTGTCATCCATTCTTTGGCACTTGCTCGATTCGTGGAGGGGTTTTGCAATTTCAAACGGCTGGACTATCTATTTAAGCTCTCACCTACTGCACCCGCCAATTTGGAACCGGCCGCATCGTCTGAGTTTCGAATTCCAGTCTGATATCAGATTTCAACTTTTTACTTTGAATTCAACAGAAATCGACCTGTCACGAGTTACAAGGCGCTCCCTTGCCTCACTTCACTTTGCCTTACATGCTCCAAACTTTCACGTACTCATACCTTAGACCATCCGTGTTACCAGAGCACCACCATCACACCGTATAACCGTGTAGTAATCACTTACCTGGGTTATCCTGCCGTCGGCTACATCCATCCAAGCTAATCATAACACTGACCACGTTGCATTGCTGCTCCCAGTTAGTGAAAAAGGGGCTTCGGTTGCAATTTGATCCTATCACGATTCACGAAGGGAGATAATATTTGGCCATCTAGATTGTCAAGGTCAGGGAGTTCGCTGCTTCCTTGTCCTGCCCTTCCATTCGTGGAATCCTCCGAGAATATTTGTGCATACCAAACCTCTTAAGTCAATAAACTCCTCCCGTTGTAGCAACACTCGGTTTCTGTTTTCGGCCATCTCTCCTGCCATCTTCAGCATCAAAACTTCTTTGGGCGGTCACTTCCTTTGTCTTGTTTCTCCAACAACAACACCCTTTACTTCTCGCAATAAAGCCAACTTCGACGACGCTAGGCGACGTACAATTCGACCTGTCTACTCGTTCAACTCTCCGTGTTACTCGGCTCTTGTACGATAATTCGCTGTAAAAATAGGGCGAGAAAAAGTCGGTATTATTCAGAGATAAACAACCGGAGGGAACACAGGTACACAACATAAGATGTATGTCTGGTGTGAGCGCGTGCCTCCCCTCCCAGCAAGCAAACATGCACATTTGCACCCTTTCAGGGCAGCTATCCGTCGTCATGGTGTGGTGCCCCTCGAGACATTTCTGCCGCTGCTCGAATCAGGGTGTGGCACCATGTACGCAGCCGTCTTGCCGGAACCCACGAGATCATTGAAACGGAGCACGGAACCCTATCACTTGTTTGCAGTTATCGCTATACATACTAACCTGGCACCATAGACTTTCGCTCCCAATAGTATCCACTCTCTGCTTGGGTTCGACGACACCCAACACTCAGTTGCCGAATCTGGGACTGAACCTCTGAAAGGTTATCCATTTCATTTCAAAGCTAGGTCTTGAAAGGGATTCACTTCACAGCTGGGCTGAGTATTCAAAAACCTCTCATCATAATGTCAGAAGCGCGGAAACATCGAGCTAATAGCACCGCCGACAACCGACTGAATCACTCTCAGAGTAATGATGAAGCTTCAAAATCGATGGCACCTTCGGTTGTAGAGAAAAATGGCGAGAGCTGTGGCGATGAGAATCATGAGTCGCAGGAGAACTTTGGCTTGACGACATGCCGAAGCTCGCCACCACCGAGGACGTACAGTCCCCCTGGGGTGGAGAGGAAACTGTCTGCTCACGATGTCTCAACATCGTTAGACCCGCCAGTAACGAAGAAAACTCTAGGCGAGCTCGATGTAAATCGAATCGTTCAGAATCCAAAGTTACGACATGACATTAATTTTGACCCCGACTTGCACTTTAGACCGAACTTGGATGGGGAGAAGGGCAGGAGGAAGACGCAGAAACAAGATGAATTTTACGAAACGATGAGGATACAGCTTGGGAGCTATTTGACCGACCGGGAGGCATTCGAAAGCCAGCTTAAGGAAGACGAGGACTGGTGTTTACCAGGTACTTTGAAAGCTATTGAAGGCATCATAGAAACTTTGGTGCCGCAACGAGACCGTTCAACAGTCAAGGAGAGTTTTAACGTCGACTTGCTCATGCAACAATTCCGCAAAGGTGTGGCAGATCTGCCCAAGTTAGCTCTGTGGTTGTCTCAACTCTTGAAATGCCACTGTGCTCCTATGAGAGACCCTTGGGTGGATGAGATGGTTATGCAGATAAGTAAGGGTGATCGAGAGGGAGATGTGGCGCTACTTGTACTGGGCATGCGCAATTTGCTCGGTGTTTTGGAGGCGATGAAGCTTGTGAGTCTTGAGGACAGCCTTATGGTTCAGTGACTAGACTAACGCTTATGTAGGATGTTGCCAACCACCAGATCAGATGTCTGCGTCCACTACTCATCCAGGATACAGTTCACTTTGAGCAAAAGTTCTTCTTGAAAAAGATTGCTACGCGAAGGGTAGACATCGATGGAGCACGTGCATGGTACGAGAGGCTTCAGGATCTGCCGGATCTTGGAATGCCAACCCAGCCGCAGTGCAACTTTTGGAACTTCATGAAGGGTCTCGTCAATCTCACACTGCAATCGAAATCCAATGAGATGGTGCCGCACACTTTCCTGTTCGATGAGGAGCGCCTCATCAAGTTGCGAGCAGACATAGAGGACTTGATCAAGCTTGAAATATGCATGCACATGTTTTCCGAGCTAGAGAGATGTTACAGAATACAGGCCGCACGTTCAATAGCTGATGTAGATACCCCCACATCGTCAGGCATGTCCACTCCGTATTCGAGACCTGGTTCTCCAGCAGACAGATCATTTGTAGTACCTTTCAACACCCGTCTGCCGCTGCCACATCACTTTAGGGAGCGTGGATTCCTTAGGACATCTCCATCTGGGCAGCAGCAATGGATTCCGGGTATGGACGACGAAGGCAACACCACTCCACTAGCATCTTCAAGTCCCCGATCATCGCCTTCATCCACATCTTCGACACCCGATACCTGCCCATCCACCCCCCTCTACGCAAACCTCCCGTATATGAACACGTTTTCCACAGTTCGCAGCTCACTTCAAGCCATTCTAGCATCCTGCAATGCTCCCGACAGATGGTCACAAATGGCACCCGATCTGGCCCTCAGGATCGTCGACGCAGCGAACGCATCCTTAGCACGTCTACCATATCTCGAACAACATCTAGAATACCACCTCACCAACCCCAACTCCAGCTTGTACAAAGCTGCCGAGGAACGAGTATTAAAGCAGCTGTTTCCCGCACTAAGATCTCTGGTAGACTGTTACACACCTCTAACGAACCACCAAATGTTTGAGAGAGCTACTGCACCTATGCCGGCCGTCAAGCACCCTTCAGCCCAGAACAAAGAAGAGGTTGAGGATATTGCTACACGAATTGCACACATTGGGGTCTTGCACTGGCGTGTCTGGGCTCCGCTGGCATACCTTGTCAACCCCGGTATGAACCAGGAGGAGCAGTCTGCATCCTTCGGGCGGGCGAGCAGTGTGCCCTAAAAACTGCAGTGCTTTGGAGCACTTGCCTCGTTCCATTCAATGAGAAATCCGTGCTCACAGCCAGGGTTGCGATACGTTTTTTATGTTCAACCATTTCATCATGGTTTCGATGGCGTTGAATATTCATTAGGCGTTGAATATTCATTACTACTTGTACACAACGAAGCCTAGCGGCACATCCTTTTATTTTATCTGCATAGGACTGGCGTTGCATTTTCCCGGCGGCGGCTTTTGATACCCTCCCAAAACATGTAACATAGAGGGAGCCTGGTTGTTCTTGGGCGGGTGGACTGTCAGAGCTGTAGTTCCCTGGAATAGTCTGGGGGTAAAACAATGAAATGAGAAGTCGGCGGACATTATACCATATGTAAATCGCCAAAGCAAAGCAAATAAAAGGAAGCCACTGGCGTTTGAGAGGTGGCTTGGGATAGTCAGGAGGGAATTGTAGACATTTCAATATTGAAATACGATGCTCTGCAATTGACGTCTCTTGTATTTTATGTCTGCCATCTTTCCATTTGCAGTCGACGCGAAGGGTATAGAAGTCTCACCGGTGCATCAAGGAGCTCGGTTTCTGTGCTCAAAACTCCAGCTCCCATCGCGATTTGTGTCATGTCCCGTACCGTACTCATATTGTTTTATGAACTGCAGCCGCTCTTTGCCAGAATATCTGCCTCAAGACCGACGGTGCGGGTGTGCCACCATATCAGCGTGGCAGGTACCACGAAGGGAGAACCAGGGACACTTGACAGTGGCACAAGATAGCGAAGGCGATGGATGACCTCATCCATTCTGCAGCGTAGTCGAGTGGAGGAAATCTGGACTGCGCACCGTGGTAGCTTACCTGCATTCCATCAAGGCCATGTTGGTGTTTGAGAGTGTATTGGGACTGTGCTGCTAAGAAAATGGACGTGAGATAGAATGTTGCGTGTGCTATGACTTGAGTACTGCCGATCACTTTGATGGGTTGGTGATGGGTAAAGCAACTCGGAGAGATTGCTGACCACGAGATCGGTTGTCTTCTTAACTTCCGAGGGTTAATGAGATCAAACCAGACTTTGAAGCAATGGATGATGAACCAGATACCGAAGCTATCAAGATAGGTAGTGAGATGGCAATGAGATGGGCGAAAGCCCTTAGCGACTTCATATTTCTTTACTTTTCTTGCCATATTTGAGAGTTTCAGCTTTGATACTGTAGCTTTTGATGACAATATGAGGTTGGCTCTCAATGCAACTTCACCTAACGACAGGGGCATCTTGACAAACAGTCTTTGCGTTCTTGAACATTGCGAGATCGCTGATCAAGCTTGAGAGCTTTTTAAAATGACCAGCTGCCAACGCTATCGTCTCCCGGGCTTCAGGTTCATGCTCTAACTATAATCTAATAATGAATAAACCTATTACTGAATCACCCTTGCAGACTCCAAGTCTTTACATCGTTGCACAGCATCAGTTGACACTGAGTTGCATTCCGACCTTATCTCAAAAACACAGCAAGATCAACGGGCCGTGGCCATCACCAGCCAACGTCCGTAACAGAAATAATTATTTGAGCAGTCTTCTCAAGAACTCAATAACAGCAGCGACCAAACCTAAAGTTCAAGCTCTGCGTAATCGCTGTTGGCGATTGCAACGCGTCGTGCTATCCTCAATAAACAACCACTTCTCTTGGAGCTGCCATGTCAAGGCAAGCCACCAGAGCTAGCGCTTTGGGCGTTCGTTTCACGGAATACGATAACAATCAGTTGGAGCTTTCTATACACATTCGTCTTATCTTGGACAAGGCATATTCTCCCAAGTGTGATACGACATGTCTGTATAAGATCTACAAGTCACTCGCCATCGAAGTGGCAGATGTACTTTATCCGACTGGGTCGAGCAAATCTTTTCATGTTATTCAAGAGCTTCCTATTGATAAAGCGTTCATTGTGCTACACACGCTCAGTGATGTTGCTTTAGAACTTACTGTCTGATATATTCCGGTAATTCAAACATGCAGGTGGAATGGGATGCAGCGGTATTAATTTTTCTGTTGTTGGTATAACTTTATCGTCACCACCGATTCGCAATATTCAGGGCGAGATTGACCAAAGACTTGAGTCCGCTATCTTGCGGTACTGGAAGGATGGGAGCATAGAGACCTACTTGCAACTGGATCATCCGTCTATTAATACGCGAAGGACATCTCGACCCCGGCTCATTATGGCAACCAGGATGACTCACGACTAGGCGAAAATGGAAATGTTGGACTGACAATATGAACTTAACGATGATGCCCAATTGATCAAAATCCTAGGCTTTCGAGTGAGGGGGATGCACAGCAGTCAAGAGAGGATGAAGATGCGGAAGTAGAGAAACCGAGGGCCTTGTTTGCGTCAAAAGATATACTGTTCCGGGGGGCGTCTCTAGCAAAGCATAGAGCCATTTGACATACGTTTGATATTGCCTTGGGAAGACCATAGCAACCAAGCTCGCCTTCAGAAGCAACCGCAGATTCCAGATACTACCGGATTGTGTGTGTTCCTGACGGACTGCGGCTTCAACTATATTTGACAGACGAGTTCGTTCAGCGGCGAGTTGCGCCAGAATAGAGCAGAGGAGCAATTCACATCAATAGGGTTACACTCAGATGACTTTAGGAACAATGAGTTCTGAAGATTGACTAGCAACGCCTTGTCTACCTACCTTTCAATATCATCCATTGCGTACCTACATACTCTGCTAAGCGAGAATCTCCAGAAATGCCGAGAGATGGAAACGATGATACAACAGAAGATGAGATGGCTCCAGACACATTTAGTGGTATCAGTGAGTTATCTCACTAGAAATGCACCCATGAGGAATGCTATTCTACCTATGATGTATATTCATTCACTTGGCGCAAATTAACTTCACAGTGGAAGTTGCGTTTGTAAACAGATATCACTTCAACCATGCTTCACCTCAACCACTTGACTAACAAGATGACAATTGGACTAACACAACGCTAACATGCCACAGTCACAGTTGCTATCAAAAGCAAGATCTTCACCTTACTCGGCTGCTAAACTCTTCTTGACGTTAAAATCACATTGCATTACCCAATCAAACTTGGTTTACTACCAAACAACAAATGCAAGATGGCAATCAATACAGATATGGGAGGCATTATGCATGGGACTGTTGCTGCTAGCAATGGTCCATCCAAAGAAACAATTGCACGAAGACGTGCTAGAGCTGAAGATTTCAAGAAAGAGTATGATCCTATTGATGACCTTTGGAACGTATGTACTCTTCTTGTCATCAACACGTCTCTATTGTCCCTGCAAACTCAAGAGGCTAGAGATACGCCTTGGCAGCACGCAGATGTCAACGCATTGACACATCGTCGATGTACACCTCACACCTGTGGCTCCTTTCCCCTTCTCACTCCCAGTGCAGTGCGTATGATAATACTAACTCATTATAGCTCCGAACCAGTATCAACTCCCATCTATCTTTCCCCCTGTTCCTCTTCTTCCATCTTCCCCATTCCACTCCCACAAATTCAACAATCAATTTACAGCACCAAACACCAAACACTGACAAAGATAATAGGCCCATTTCCCATCAACCCTGCCCACGTCCGTGCTGAATTGGCGCTCCTCAATAACATGAGCGGCGCCACTCGCTGGGAGATGACCCTCGCACTCATGCAGGCAAATAGCAAGGGAATCAGCCTTAATTCCGCCGCCATCGCGTGCCAAAAGGAGATCAAGAAGGAGGAGTCTGAGCGCCGCGAGCTGATTGATAAGTTGATCAAGGGAGGATTGAAGGAGAGTGCACGCGAGCGAGGTTATGAGGGCGATGGAGAAAGCAGTGATGCACGCGCGACGGAGGCTGAGGGCTATTTCGATGGGAATGCCGGCAGTCAGACGGAGCGCGAGGAGGATGAGATGAAGAAGGAGCGATTGAAGGAGATGCGGGCCAACATTGTGAAAAAGAACCAGGGGAATAAGGCGTGCAAGGTTGAGGTCAAGGTCGAGAAGCATGAGATCGAGGTTGATACTGAGCGCAAGGATGAGGGTGAGAGCGAGGAGAAATTCGTTGTTGAAGAAAACATCTGAAGGGGACGGTCGCCAGTCTCATGAAAACGGTTAAATAAATGCCTTCTGCTAGTCTTATATCTGGGGAACTGGGCTTCAAGGGAATCTCTCACACTTTAAGACCAATGAGATCTTTCGATCTGACCTCCTTTGAATTCCCAGTCAAAGTACTGGCTCCAATCCAGTGACCTCTGGCTTAATGCAAGACCTTTTCCATTACCATGTATTCGTTCAGCAAATTCACGTTTTGCAGCTCCTTATAAGATGACGCTGCTGCGATGGTAGCGGTGCTTTGGACGAATACAATAGCCGCGAACAGTCGGATCCGGTGTTTTCACATCAACGAAATAAGATAGCTCTAGATTATCTTTCTGTTAACTGAATTTTTCACAGGGCGTGTCTAGAAGGAATTTCATTATACATGTGGTAGAATACCTATTATACACCGCGGAGGTGGCTGCTATCCTGCGCATCGACCGGCTTGTATCGTGCCGCTAACGTCTCTTCGACAGACTTTTCGAGTCCATTAGGCTTCTCATACCGTTCCTGGAGGGCTTTCTCGACCGGAGCAATTGCGGCTGCTGTTGCGATTTTCTGCTCTGCTAAGCCAACAGCTGCCTGTGCTTTCCCTAAGTCTATCAGCATTCAGCCATGTGCGTTGAATCCTTTCGAAGTCCACATACCAAAAGTCTCTTTTCCCTTCTCAATCCCTTTGCCTATAGCATCGCGAACCGCACCACGAGCAGCATCTACAGTTCCGCCACTACTACTCCGTATCGACTCAGCAACCTCATGGGCACCAATCTTAGTCTCTTCCTCAACTATCCTAGCCTTCGTTTTCGCAGCATCCTTCAACTCCGCAGCCTTAACAACAGAAATATCAGCCTTCTCCTTCGCCAGCGTACTCGTCCGCGTAGGCAAAGCTTTCGAAGCATCAGCAATTTTACCAGCACCTTCCCTCGTCGAAGCAGCAACTTCCTGCGCCTTCGCTCTCGCAGCACTAGCAATCAAGCTCTCCTCATCCCGTACCTTCCGTCCCTTCTCCGTGTTCAGCAGTCGCGAGACCGAATTCTCGAGGGTTTCTCGGACATCGTTCCAGTCTGTTCTCTGCACCCATCGCAATGCGCTCTCGACTTCCTCATTCCAGCGGTCCTTTGCAGTCTCGATTAATGTGCCTCGCTCCTTGTGAGCGAGCTCAGAGCGGGTCTGCGGCGGTGGTATTGGTGAGGGTTCGAGCAGTGATGTGAGTACGCGGGATTGGGTGCGTAGTTGTTGCGCCTGGTGCTGGCGATGGCGTTCATGTGTGAGGACGGTGATGTAGGCTATACCCAGAGTGAGAGTCACTCCGCCGGTCTGTCTGGTATCAGTAAATTGTCTTTCTGCAGAGTTTCTTGAGGCTTGAGGCGTTGTCTCAAGATTGGAAGAAACTCACGAAGCTAGTAGTAAAGCCCATTGTAGCCCACTGATGTACTATATGCGCAGGAAAAGTTCACTAGAAGACTTCTTAGACCATTAATTTTCCAATCGAATTGGTATTTAGCACGGAATAGCTCTTTGTAACGACAGACGTTGGTGGGATGTTGAAGAAGTTCGGTCCAAAAAGCAAGCTTCGCGCCAAGATATCTCAATGTTGGTTCAGACGACGACCTCGAAAAAGTTGAACAGCAACCAGAATCCAACCCACATCCCAGCACCCCATTCACGCCTCTCTACCGCCTCAAACGCAGCCTCTAACCCTATCTATTTCTGCTGTAAATCTATAAGCAACAATGACAGGCGCACGCCTGAAATACCGCCATCTCGGCCGCACATCTTCACATAGACAAGCCCTCCTCCGAAACCTCGTTACATCGCTCATCGAGCATGAAAGCATAGCAACGACATGGCCAAAAGCCAAGGAAGCACAGCGACTGGCGGAAAAAGTTATCACGTTGGGTAAGAAGAATACGGAGGCTAGCAGACGGCGGGCGACGCAGATATTTTATGTATGTTACCACACTGCCCACCAGTTTCATGGGCAGGAATTATACTAATGCGGAACTTCAGACACCAGAAAAACTTATCCCCAAGCTCTTTGGGCCGTTGAGGGAAAGATACACAACAAGAGAAGGCGGCTACACACGCGTCCTACGCATTGAGCCACTGAAAGAAGATCAAGCGCCGTCTGCAATTCTAGAGTTAGTGGATGGACCGAAAGACATGCGGTTTGCGATGACGGCTAGGACGATTGCGAGACAGAGAGCGAAGGGCGAGGAGATGAATGAGATGACGAGGAAGAACAAGGAGAAGGCCATACGGTACCGAGTGGATGGCGAGGGTGATATGGAGAAAATGGTGCAGAAGCTGAATGAGTTGGAGGTGGGGAGTAGGGACAATTCAGAGGCGACGGAGAGGAGATGGGGTGGCAGGATTTGAGAGAGGGGAGAAGAAGGAGGGTTGTATGATGTGTATATCAGATTTATTGTACATGTGCATGTAGAGGCTATGGGTATGAGACTTGAGGTCCTTCCGCCCGAAAGAATGTATCGAAACAAGATATCCTGTTAAATCCCACACTATCCATTTGTTCCATATCGTGCTGTGTCGTGATTGACTCGTGTTTCTCATCTGTGCTGAGGGTAACATAGCCTTGTTGCAAGTACTTTTGATACCTTTCATTCAGAAGATTGTAGTAACCAGGTGTGAGAAAGGTATACCAGTCACTCCTTCCTACCCACAGCTTCCATGCTGCATTGCGATGACAGCTGCTGCGATTTGCATGGATTGTAACAACATTTGTCTGTCGTATTTGGTCATCTTCCTGAGTTTATGGACCGTGTCAAGGCCAGCCTCTTGCTGAATGGACTAAGGCTCCTCTCGCGTGGTGGAAGATGCCTAGCTGGTTTCATTTGCTCTCTGACGGGTGCGACGGGCTTATGATCAGCTGACGGCCCTCTCCTAGCTGGTGAACCTCTTCTGACTGGCGGCCACTCCTTGCTGTCTCTGCGGCCTCTCTCTCTGGGGCTAGAATCCTGATACCTTCTCCTAGTACTGCGACTGTCCGTTCTTTCACCGTAATCTCCCACCTGATCCTCACCGCTCTTGGAGACATAAGAGTCACTGGAAGATACTGAAGATCTGCGTCTCTTCTTCTGATCATTGGCAGCAGGTACTGAAAGAGCATCTCGCGGAGGCAACGATGACTTCTTGGTACCTCGTGGCTCATTGTCGTGGGATCGAGGTGGAGGTGAACGTGATCGAGAGCGAGACATGCTTGTAGAGATAGTTGAGACAGAGGAGGAAGATCGTCTTCTCTTGACACTGCCTGAGTCCTCGTCATCTATTTTCTCTCGTTTTCTACCTCTCTCTTCTTCCATCTTTGCTAACATATCGTTGGCGACACCTTTCCTGTAAGATGTTGTTAGCTGACTGGAGTCACATGCTGTAGACCAATGGAGTTAGACTATTCACCAAGAGATCAAGAGGAAGGAGATCTCCATACTTTCTCAAAAGGTCCTGAGGAACATCGCTCGTCAGCTTTGGAACGAGCTCTGGGTTGTTCATCATCTGGGTTCTTGAAGGTCGTGATACATAAGGACGCTCTTGGACCACTGCTTTGCATTCATAGCTGTAATGGCGTAACGGCAAGTCAGCACATTGAAGTATGGAGTATGCGATAAAAGACTTATCCTTTTTGAGGCATTTCTGGCAAGTAGTAGTTGCAGTAGCTCTGGAAGGTCCACCAGGGTTTGGACCCCTAGAATACATGATGTGGCTGTTCTTCAGCGGCCTGGATGATTCGGTAGTATTGGAATGACTGACAGGTTGTACCTACAGACGAAGGTCTTATTATAATAGATCAGTGGCTGTACGCTTGTAAGGTTTGTTCATACGAACTCAGCGTGTCGTTGGGCTTGCGTGTATATAAAAAAAACAGTTACAGGGGTGAGGTATGGGACACAAAGATGCGCTAACGTCAGCTGTATGCTGTGGTTTTATTTGGTTGATATTAGTTGACGTTACCAACAACCTGATATCTTACTTGGTTTGAAACGTTCAACAGATTTGCAAAAGACATACCTATTCTTTGGAAGGCCCTAAAGGAGGAAGCCAAAGGACATACTATTCTAAAGCCAGTTAACAACTTAGTATCACAACATAGTCGTCGGTCGGTGTGCCAATATCGGCTACACACACCCCATGGTCAGCCCCACTTTAGAATAATTACAGAAGACACAGCAAGAACCCAAAGGTTGCTAAAGGGTCTTGCCCTCTCTCTCTCTCTCTTTCCAGCAGCTGAGTTATGGGAAGAAGAGCTGTCTCTCTTCTGTTTACACATCAATAAAACAACAACTAGCAATTCACCTCTTATTCTATCTGGTACTCAACCAGGGAACGCCTTATAGCATCAACTGGGATTGGTTGTTGTACTGCAATTCATCTTCAAACGACATCACCTCAGAGCCTCACCATTCGGAGACCTACAAAGCACCACTTGAAGCATTCACCAAAGATACAACTCTGCCGACCAGGAAAATGTACAGATGTTCCGTCTATTCAGCAGGGGCTCTTCTTAACTTTCTCCCTTAATCAGTTCTCAGTACAAGCTTCCGTTCTTCAGGCACTTCGCCTGGCTGCGATTTTCGACTTCCGTTGACTACCACACTCTTTTGATCCCAAGCGGACAGCCATTATCGCTGTTCGTCAGAAGAATCGCCTTTTAACATGGCTTCAGCGCCATTACCTACTGACCCCGCAAGATTGCCTTGGGCAAAGGTACGTAAACGGATCTGGAATTACCTTCCGCTTCATCATCGCTAACTATCGGGGATAGGTTGCAGCTTCAACAGGAAAAGAGAACATGTCATTCGCAGTTGCGGCTGCTTCGAATTCCGTCAAAGCCATCAATAAGGAGAGTGCCCGAGGGGATACCAAGCAGCAGGATAGGAGAGCGACCATAAAGGCAATACCAAAGGCCTTGGCTTCTACAACCGATCACAGCACGACTTCAATGACGGGAATAGGGCCGTCAAAAGATGGAAGTTCTGCGGTCCAGACAGCACCTGCTAAAGAGGTTGATACCAGTCTGACACAGAGTATAACAGCTTTGAATATCCAGGAACCTATGCCAAGCTTGGTAGTCGATGGTTCGGGACTTGCAAGTAGTGCTCAACCGTCTGAGTCGGCTGAGAACTTTTCGGAGGACCAATTCGCCAGAGCAGAGTCGGAGTCCGGACTAGGCACTAAACCACCTAGTTTGGATGGGAAGAGCATAACCTCTGGTACGACCTTCGCCTTAGACGAAAAGGAGTCGCTTCGCCCGGATGATAGTGCGAGCGTGATGGCTGCGGAAGATGATGATACGTTTTCCGGACGCGGCTCAATTGTGGCAGGCTCGAGAATGGGCTCAGAGGCTGCAGCTCGCGCTTATCGAGCTTACGAAGCAGGCGAGCGACGCAGCATGCAGCCAATGCTCGAACGCCAAACCCCGGGAATTGTCACACCTCAAAGCGGATCGTCTAGCCAGCAACTTATGGACGAAGCAAAGTCTCAGCCACTTGCTGGTCCAGCGGGTATGCCTGACGGGTTCAACCTATTCTACCGTCAGACGCCAGATGAAAAGTTATTGGAAGCTTTGGAGTCCCCCAAAGACCGGATTTTCTTGTTGCGACTTGAGCAAGATTTGATTGAGTTTGTGAAAGATTCAAAGTTTGTCTCCATTACACACCTATTCACTCCCAGGACGAGTCAATAGGCGAAGAAAAGCTAACAATCCTACAGGGAACCCTTCATTGATCTTCCACCTTGCAACTCCTTCTGTAGAATGCTCACACATAAGCTTGCAGACTACTATCATATGACACACCAATTCGACGCTGAAACAGGATCAGTCCGAATCTTCAGAACCCCATTCTGCCGACTGCCTCCATCTCTGACCATCATTTCCAGCCCTCCAACTACCGGAAGTACGCCTCCCCCGATGCAGCAGCCAATGATGAAAATCATGCGCAGAGGTGGCGACGGCGATACTGGCCCCAGTCCTTCTAAAACAACATCTGAGACGGGTAGTGATGGCAAGGATAAGGCACTTTCCGCTAAGGAGAAGTGAGTTACATGAAGTGACCTTCGAGGCGGATGACTCACTGATGATATTCTTAGGCTCAGTCGGGAGGAGAGAGAAGCTGCGTATCTTAAGGCAAGAGAACGCATTTTTGGACAGAAGGATGAAAAGACTGGTGATGCTACACCTGGTAACAGCATCCGTGATATATTTGAATTACGACCGCTGACCATTGGTGCAGAAACCGAAGACGGAAATGAGATGTCACGGTCCAGCTCTATTTCCAACAAAGACAAGACTGGTCAAGCGAAACGTGGCAAGCCAGCTAAACAACGGCGTGACGATTCCGATAGCTTTGACTCGCGATCTCAGTATACACCCTGGTTCCCTTCACATCAGACACCTACCTGGGTACCTTCGCCACAGTATCCGCAAATGGTCCCCCAGATGGTTCCTCAGCAATTCAATGGCCAGAACGCCTACAACATTCAAGTGCCTCAACAATTTGGGCCCCCAAACATGCAGTTCAACCAGGGTATGATGAGCAGTGGTAGCATGCCGAACTACAATGGTATGCAACAGGTAAGTCACCCTGTCTTTCCAAAGAATTGAAATGACTAACCTCTGCAAGCAATTCCCTCAGCAAAATCAGCGTGCTCCATCTTATAGTGCACCGATGACCGCTTATGGCTCACCTGTCCCATCTCCTTCAGTTGCACAGCAACAGTGGCCACAGAATAACATGTACCAAGTTCCTTACCAACAGCAGCAGCCTCAGCCCTCACAGCCCGCCCAACAGAATCGCGTCGTCTCAGTACCTGGATCATCCTCCTCCGGCAGCTCAGTCCCATATCAGTATGGACAGCTACCGAATTCCAACAATCCTGCCGACCCAAAGAGCCAACACCCTATCCCTGGAAGCTTTAACCGCCACGCCTTCAATCCCAAGACGCAGTCGTTTGTACCAGGAAATACCAGCCTCCCAGTTCCGCAAACTATGTCTCATTATAGCTCACCACACATGTCCTACAATAACTCGTATACTCCTCCGCACCAGCAACAACAATTCAACAACGGAGCGGGTTGTAGCATGGTGCGGCAAGGCTCGAACAACTCTATTCCATCGTACCATGCGTCTCCTCACATGGGCCATAGAACTATGATGCCGCAAGGTATGCAACAAGGTATGCCACAGGGACTTGGCCATGGCCTCTCCTCCGGTATGAGTATGCCTATGTCACAAGGTATGCCTATATCACAAGTTATGTCTCAACAAATGCCTCCAGGAATGAACCAAGGGCCACCCCAGGGTATGCAGAGTATGGGACACAGCAACCAAGGTGGCGGTGGCTTGCCTAACTATGGAAATCCAGCTACACTTCCACCCAAACCACCAACTGGCGTTTAGGCATCTTCCAGATTTGTAATGTGATAGCAACACAGGCGTACTGGTAGGTAGCGGCAGCATATTGGAGGCGTTGAATTGGGGCATCACAAAACGAACTTTGATACTACACATAGTTCTATGACACATTGAGCTATAGATACGGAATGCAAGACCTATATAGTCTAATATATGTGCGAACGGAGGTGATACTTGGTGAACATGATGGTATTCTATAGGGAATGATGGGTGTCTATGTGAGATACCCCCGTAAACGCCATACATTTTCCATCCTATACAATGCAATAGCTGCACGACTGTAACGTTGGAAAGTTGTTTATCTTCGTCATAACCACCAAAATGACATCCCAGCACTCAGGCAAATACTCTACTCATTCGGTTCCCCGGGCTCTCTCTTCTGTCCACCACCTCGTCCTCCTCTGTTTCCTCCCCTGCCACCACGCTTTCCTCCCCGATCACCTCCCTGACCCTCTCTCTTCTCCCCACCCTCCCCAGCCGCAGAAAGGACATCCGTTCCGCCCATAGTTAGCGTCGACGTAGCTAGTCTCTGCGACAGCTCGATCTGTGTGCGTATTGTATTCGCCAAGTATGAAATGACCAACACATCCTGGACATGGTTGTTGAAATCTCTCTCGATATCCGCAACATCGACTTTGGGTGCCAGACTCAATGCGTTCATCAGAAACTGGCCTAGCGCATTCGATGGCTCGCGCTCCTCATCCAATACCATGTTTACGTATTCTGATACCCGTTCGAGAAGGTCGATTGTGTGGTCGATAGCGCACTCAAGGCCCTCGATGTCGGAGATTATAGGTGCTGTGCGTTGCTCGACGTCCTTTGCTCCGCTTGCGAGTTCCAGTCCAGACTTATCGGCTTCATTATAGCGAATCTCGTAGGGAACAGCGATGAACAAACAGCTTTCCGCCGCCCTCTCTGCATTCACGCCCACTGGTGCACTGATATACGCCTTTGCGTCAATCTCCTTTCCACTATCCGTAGATACCGTAAGATGCAGCGCCGGGTGCGGGAAAGTTCCCGTCTCAGGACTTGCAAAGAAGTTCTGGATCAAGCCGCTGAAGTTGTTTAGTTCGAGAGAAGTGGTGTACCAGCCGAGCAGGACTTCGCGGGGGTTGGCACGCAATTGCAGGGCAAGCATTGATTTCTGGTACTCGACATCGACTTCGACTTGGTCTTCGTTCTCGGTGTGTGGGATCGCGAAGCAGTTGCGGACTTCGACTTCCAAGCCATCTTCGGAGCGCACGCCCAGGAGGGCACCGATTACGCGGGACGAGGGGTTGTCTTTGCGGACTGCGTGGTCGAGGATCGAGAATATAGCCTGTATACAGTTATTAGCAGAGTAGCTGCTGGCAGACAGGCAAAACGTACTTGTGGGAGGACGACGACATTGAGGGGACTGGTGGTGGGTTGATTGGATATCGACTGCGGCGCGAGTGGGCGCGATAGATGCAGGAAAGACTCAGTACCGACCGCCATATTGGGTGGTTGTAGCTGGATCTGTATGGTTTTGAGGGGAGTCGTTACAAGGAATAGGTATACTGCCAACGTCGTGATGGTGATTCTTTTCCGGTTTGTGGGGCTAGATTCGCTAGGTTTTGGAGGGGCAGTCTGAACTTCAACCGTCAACCTGAATTTTGAACGAATGCCACCTTGAGATGGCAGCGTTGAGACTCTTAGCTAGACTTTCTTTTCTACTACATGATTTTCTTCAATATAAGTCAACAGTAGCATTCTCGGACTGCCTTCCGCTGCTCTTCTTGTGAAAATCACGTGAAGATAAAAAGATTGCACCTAAAAAGTGTGAGCAGAAAAAAATCAGACATCAGTATCCAACTATTGTTATATCTCACGATGGCTTTTCACGGAAGAGGTGGCTCTGGTGGTAGAGGAGTCTCGAGAGGTGCTCCAAGAGGCGGCTCAAGGGGCAGCCTGCGAGGAAGCTTACGAGGAGGCTCACGAGATGCTTCGATGGCAAGAGGAAGAGGTCGAGGAGGCCCAAGAGGTGGCAGAAGCAGATCAGTCTACGACAGTGCGAGACTGGCTCAGAAAGAAGCGTACGTTCCTTCCATATCTTGCATCAACTCTGTACTGACATAGAGTAGAGAAGAGAATGGGAGTTCTGAGTCTGAAAGTTCTTCTGGAGAGGAACAGCAAGATTTGGAGGAGGACTTGTCAAGTGATGCAGACGATGAAGAGGAACTTCCATCGAAGAGCTCTTATGCTACGCTCTTGGAAAGTCTTACGTCTGGACCTCAGGCCAAGAGAAGGAAGATCATTCATGTTCAAGAGCCAATGCCTGTAATTGAGGTGACGAAGCTTTCTATTGTCTCAGAGCCTGTCATCGCCGACTCGGAGGAAGACTCGGATGATGAGTTGGAAGATGCTTCAGATCCATTCGAAGTACACTTTGCAGATCCTGACGAGAATATACTATCGAAGAGACTGGAAGCGTTGCAACTCAGTCAGTGGTCGACACAGAGAGTTGTCCTCCCGAATTCCGAGACTGGGGTACTCAGTATTCCTGGTGCTGGTGAGACGCCTAGTGGTCATACTTTCAGCAAGGTTCGAAATTCTTCTGACTTGAAGCTTCATAAGAAGCTCGTAAGTATCGTTGAAGAGCAGCGACCACAATTTGACGAGCTTGAAAGCACCGTGGCCCCTCTCATGTTCAACTACCAGGATATGCTGTTCTACGAGCGGAAGGTCTCCAATGTTGAGAGCTTAAGACGTTTGGTGTGCTTACATGCTATAAATCATATCTTCAAGTACGTCTCCTGTTCCTATGTAGTAATATTTACTGACATATTTAGGACTAGAGAACGTGTCATGAAGAATAAAGTACGACTCGAGAAGGAACAAGACCCAGCACCAGATCAAGGATATACTCGTCCAAAAGTACTCATGCTGCTCTACTCGAAACAGTCGTGTGTCAAAATGATCAAAATGATCACGTCGTTGTGTAAGCCCGATCAGCAAGAGAAACGGAATATCTTCAACGATCGCTATATGGAGAAGGAGGAGAGCCTTCCATCTGATAAACCAGCTGACTTCAAAGAACTATTTGAGGGCAAGGAAGACAATGAAGAGCCGCTTTTTGGACTGAAATGGACGAAAAGAACTATCAAGTTCTTCTCCGGATTCTACAACTCTGATATCATCTTCGCTAGTCCGTTGGGATTGAGAAGAGTGGTGGAGGGAAGAGGTGGCAAAAAGCCACAGAAAGGGGATTATGACTTCCTCAGTTCAATTGAGGTTGTCATAGTCGATCAAACAGATGCTCATCTTATGCAGAGCTGGGAACACATGGAATATATTTTCCAGCATCTCAACTTGCAGCCAAAGGACCTACGCGATGCCGATATCAGTCGCATACGACCTTGGTACTTGGATCTCAAAGCCAAATACTTCCGCCAGACTATTACATTGGCTGCATTTAACACTCCCGAGATCAATAGCTTGTTCTTCAACCAGTCTAAGAATTGGGCTGGGAAGATTAAGGTTACACCAACTTACACCGGCAAGATCGAATGTCTTCAGCTAAAAGTCAAACAAACATTCTCGAGGCTGGAATCACCGTCTTTCACAGATGACCCGGATGCACGATTCACTTACTTCACCACTGTCATAATTCCAACGCTGGTACGCCGAGCGAAAGACACGACAGGAACAATCATTTTCATTCCTTCTTCTTTTGACTTTGATCGTCTAAGAAATTACTTCTCAGCATCTACCTCCCTATCGTTCGGAAGCATATCCGAATATACACCTGTGCCAGATAGATCAAGAGCCCAGTCTCACTTCCTCAATGGCCGGCACAGCGTGCTGCTCTATACCGAGCGAGCTCATCATTTTTTCCGCTTTCGTCTGAGAGGCGTGAAGAAAATCGTTATGTATGGACTCCCAGAGAACCCGATATTCTATAAGGAAATCGTAGGTGGCTTTCTAGCACGGAGTGTCACGGAAGGGAATCTAGAACACGGCCGGGGAAGTGTAAGAGTCATGTTCTCGAAATGGGACCGTCTCAAGTTTGAGCGCATAGTTGGGACGGAGCGAACAAACAGGATGATTACCGACAAAGGCGATACCTTTGATTTTGTATGACCACTGGGCAATATAGATAGATACGCGTGGACTGTTCTTCACCCTGTAGGTAGCTGTTCTTCATCCCGGCCATGGCCAGATAAACATTTTTCCCCATGGACGCCCCTTTACCATGCCATGCTCCTAGCAATGCATCGCAGTACTTGTACACGTCGTGTCCCTCTGTCTATCATATCATCTCAGCATCTTCATTCTCCCTCTGTCTCAACTTCACCCCCTCCACCAGCACGGCTCCATCCATCCCCATCTCCCCTCCCCCTGTCTTCTGCGCGCTCTCAATCCTCATTCTCACCAACCTCGCAACCGCATTATCGGTCCTAGCACCCAGCATCTCCATCTTCCGCTCCAAGTCGCGCTTTAAATCCCAGTTTGGCTTCTTTGGCTGCAATGTGAACAAATCAACCCCCTTCTCATCCTCCTCCTCCTCTTTTGCCTTCCTCCTCACTTCCTCTGCTACTGCCTCGGCTTGTTCCTCGAGCGTCGGTTTTGAGGAGAACAGGGTAGGCGGCGCTTCGAAACCGAGTTTGGGGCCTTTTGAGAGGGGATCGTAATTGCGACCTGAGAGATGTGTGAGGGCGATTTCGGTGGATGGAGAGGGCGGTGGTGAGGGTGTGCGTGCGTGTGTTTCTGAGGATTCCTCGGGTTCTTGGGAGGGTGCTTTGCGTTTTAGGGATTTGAGTTTTGCGAGGCGTGCCTTGCGCTCGTCTGCTGCTGCTGTCAGGGACCTGTGTGAAGACATCTTTGCTTGCGACCTTCGATGAGAGCGTTTGAGAGAAGGCCGCAAAGCTGTAGCTAGTAGGTAGCTCCCCCAAAACTTTATGCATGCCAAGACCTCCCGTTTGGGCTTTTTGGAAGTTGTCAAATTTTATCGGTTAACATCAATATCAACACTGCGTAGTCCGCCATGAATACATAACATATCGAAGTCTCGCAGCTTGATGCCTCTACGTCCAGACACATTGGTGAAATGCTGGCCACCCCCAGAACTTTCAATTCTTCCATTTCTCGCGCCGCGAGTGTTTGCGCCATGGCCAGCGAATTTCAGCAGACAGAGCAGATGGACACAGCATAGATATTACGCAGGGGAAGGAACGGCGACAGCGGAGATCGGGTCTGTAGGATGTGACATTTACAAAGGGCAGAAGCCAGGAGATGGGTGGCCTGCATGGCTGATAGTGGAGGATGAGGATTGGGTTCCGAAAGTAACTACAAGCCCCCGGAGAGATTCGATGAATGCCAAGGCGACTGTTCGACATCACCCACGACCAAAGAAAAGATTCAGGATTCGGAGAGTTCACACAAACCCCAGGATTGAGTCAATAAATCGCAAGACGACGGCTCAGCTTCCCCCACAACCAGAGGAAGGGGTCAAGACACGTAGAATACTCTCATGGCTTGGGAGAGAGCCCACAACTCAGAACAAGGCTGCACGAAATCAGTATCATCCTCAACCAGAAAAAGTGATCAGGGCACGTACAATACTTTCACGGCTTGGAACAAAGCCCGCAACTCAAAACAATATTGTACGAAATCGATATCGTCCTCCTGACAAGCCAAAGAACCCCCCCCGAAGCCTTAGGAGTAGGAGGAAAGGAACAATCTCGTACAGGGGACAACGTACTGCTGCATCAGCTCCAGCTGTTCTAGCATATCATAGATGCAAGCTCAAGCGCGGGTTTGTTCCTGTCATGAAGCTAGGGCAATTGAAACGGCGGCAGAACCGGATTCGAAAGTGTCTAAGCGAAACCAGTCGCAAATTCGCAAAGCTATTCAAAACCTATTTTGGAAGGACCAATATGAATTCACGTTGGAACCAGGAGATCAACCTGAGACGCAATCGCCCGCGCTTCATGGGCCGCCCCAGTTGCCGCTCGAGATTGTACAACGAGAGGGAGAATATTCAGAGGAGCGTTCGTATGACTATACGTGGAAGGAAGATATACTACAGGCATTCTTGCAGCGGCAGACGCACCAGGCACGCCAACCACGTCATACGCAGCTCAGATATACCTGCAGCGCAATCGCCAGGCTTGGAGCACATATCTCCGCGGAGAGCCAGGCGTGCTCTTGCACGACGTAGAGTCGTTGAAGCTATACGAACAAGACAGGAGAAGCTCAGACCAGCATGTCTCAATTGGCAGGATGAAGACCTAACCCAATCGCGGCAAGCATGGCATAGACGTTTTTCGCTTGTCGAGCCTTTGCATACTGGGTTTCTGGCAGCGTGGAGTCGTTCATTGCGTATGACTCGCAATGTTCCACTACGCCGAGCCATACTTCCAATGACCTTGAAAACCCATCTCGCCAAAAGAAGCTCGTCGGCAGTTCTTACTCAGTTCTGGTTGAAAATACCACGCAAAATCAAAGTCAAATACTGGCAGGACCTTATGATTTTCACCATTGAAAGATATCCAACGACGGCCTTGAAAGTCCTAGTTGGCACTTATATGAAGCCATACCCTCCCGGATACGCTGTCTCTAACTGCCTGGATGCCATTATCTCTTTTTATCTAGATCGTTGCATCCCTCCAAGTCTTTTGCCAAGTCTTCAACAATCGGGAACTGCCAAATTCAAGGGTACCTCTCCCACGTTGCCGATGGACGTGGCAACCGGGCAGCTTCGATCGCATGCTTGGGGACAGCTTCGCTTGGCCAAACCCGATGCAGAGATGGCAAAGAAGCTAACAGCTGCGATCATCCATATAATTCAAACAGGATTAACAGATATTTGTTTAAGTCAGACATCGCTCTACCTTCTGCTCATGACGCTCGACGTGGGTAACTTAGGTGCCCTTTTTGACTCTTCACGGCACAATGGCCAGTATTGGGGAATCAATTATCTCTTCCAGATGGCCAGTCGTTTCTCGAAGGCAAAGAAGTCCAATTTAGCCTTTGATACATTACAGAAAATAGCTGTACATCCATCAGGGGCGAACTTCAACGCTCTCTCTATGCATATGCTATTTTCGACGCTTCTTCGATACGAAAACCGTGCAGATCGCGATACGTATTCTGATGGAGTGCTGTGGGAATTTGTGACCTCTCGTGGACTGAGGCCAAACTCTCAGCATTACAACATCTTGATAGCGAATAACTTTCAGCGTGGAAATGCAGAAGGTGCTTGGGCTGTTTATCAAGCCATGTTGGAAGATAATATCACCCCAACGGCATTCACCCATTCTGTTTTGCTGACATACTCCAAGCGGTCATTGGATCGGGTAGCTGTCCAACGAGCACTTGCACTTATCAGGGCACGCAACATGCAGATGAATCCGTATCTTGCAAACGACCACTTACACTCCATCTTTCTGTTCTATCGCGACGAGTATGAAAGAATAGAAGGCGATGTTCTGCCGGATGAGATCATGGCCATCAAAGGACGACCGAGAGCTTTCGAGCATATGCTTCCTGTATACTGCGCATACTTCGATCCTCGTCCCTTGGCTTTATGTCTTGGTCACCGTGTTCACGACTATCCACAGCTTAGCCGGTTAGTATCTGAGGCCAAGGACCTAATGCAACCCTCCAAGGAAACATTGACTATTATGTATATAGGGCTTCTCTATGGTATGACGGATGCCAGGGACGTTATTGAAGCCTACCATCAGTTCCGTACCCTACTGCGGCATGAGGATCCTGAATTTGTCAGTCGTTTACATCAAAGCCACATCTATGACGCTTTCCTCATGAAGTTTGGCAAATTTCCCGATACTCTCGAGAGATGTCCAAAGATAGTCGAGGATATGCTTACTACTTCCAAGAGTGGGATAGAATCAATTGTCATGCATACTGATGCAACCTTCTATCAAAATTTGATTCCCACGACTCATACCTGGAACATACTGCTCCACGTATATGCATACCGCGGACAGATGATTGCGGCGCATAGAGTCCTCGAGATCATGCAGGAAAGGGACATTGCGCCGACAAAAGTCACTTGGGGAACTCTTGCTACTGGCTATGCTCGAGTGCAGAATATACCAGGCACTCTGAATGCCACAGATCATCTGACAGAGATTGGGGCCAGGGATAATGCTGTCGGTACTTTGGCACTGAACAAAATCAAAGACACAAGGACACTTTATGCGACTATGGAAGCTATGGAGAAGCAGAAAGCTGAAAGACTTGCCGCTGGAGAGTCTTTGCCTGCTGACGCCAAGGAGGACTTGGCTGTAAGGAGAGTTTCACGCATACAGGAAGCCATTACCGACATGGACAACAGCGCCTGGCACAAGCGTCAATACTGGGATAATGTATTCAAGAAATTTCGGAAGCCGAAGGCCCAAGTCTCTCAGCCTGGTTCTAAGAAGCCGTCCCTGGTTAAGCGTCTGGAGGCCTCTATCAATCTGACATCACATAAGCTGGGCTTCCAATCACCTGTGGTCGAGGCCATTCCCTCAAAAGAAACCAATTCATGGACTGGAGTTGCTCACTGGCATACTGAATCGCCTGTAGAAGGCAAGATTGTGCAGTTGACTCTACCAGCCAAATCAGAAAAAGGGCCTCGAAGGGTGATTATCAAAGCACTCAAATACATAAACAATCTACTTTTGGATGTTGAGCAACGAAGAGCTATCACCCCCAGTGGTGTACAACCTGCCGTGGCACTGGAGATTGCGATACGAGAAGCAATGCTTGCAGCAAGCTCGAATATTACTGCTGAACAAGAGGACTCCGCTTCGTCATCCAACAAGTACATACCGGAATCTGAAGGTGTAGAAAAGCCCGGTGCATGGAGTCACGAAGCAGGCCTACCATGACAGCTACCTCGGCCGAGCCTCTCGAGCAATAGGGAGTTACAATGGAAAGCGATCCAGAGACTAGGCTTTAGTGTGATCTATATGAGATCGAGCCCGCGGGAAGAACGCAAGACATCGGTGACTGACAGACAACAAGCTCGACCTAAGGAATCAGTGCTTTTAGCGTGGTAAATTTTGGCTACTGATAATAAAGACCCGGACAAACTCGAAGCCACTTACTTACATCTTGACCAACTGCTTCGAGGTCCTGTTGCCGAGTTTGTGGGCTGGGCAGACCGCAAAAAAGGGGAAGTGACAGGTTTGGAGAGAACTTCTGGTACGATACTCCACGGCTGCTTCGATATGATGTGAAACAGATTATCCCCCCCAAAATACTTGGAGCAAACTTCTGATGATAGAAAGTCTCTGGTTGAGTCGATCAGTAGAACTTGTAATTATACAATGACTTGTGTATAGATATGTAGGGATGTGTAACATAGTAGATGGCGTCGACGGCAGTCGATACAAAATACCTATTTATTATTAATTGAAATTCAAAATCCACCACGCGGGACATTGTACAGTGGTGTTAGTATTAGCAGAGCAATTTCAAAGACACGAAGCTGCCTGCGTTGTTATTTCGAGACGCTGCCTGCCAAGACCAGTCAGTGTCGCCACGCTCGCTTGCCACGACATCGTCAACATCTCAAAAAAGAGAAAGTAAATGGAAAATAGAAGATACAACACACAGCGAACGTTTTATGGAGTAGAGAAATGAGGAATAGATGGGAAATTGGCCAAAAAGGAAGAAGAGGAAGAAAAAGGATCAACGATCTTTGATCAGTGCTACGCTGAATGCATATGTACCGTGGGAGCGGATCACCAACCTGAACCATTGCCAGGGGCCGTAGCACGCAGGAGTCGAACCAGCGAAGTTTGATCCAGTTTGTAATGCACATTTTTTGACACTGGAATAATGAAAGATGTGCACACTGCAAATGGAGGACATACGCTCGTTCAATGTTATCTCGAGTATTGAATGCACTTTGTGTTGATATACATCGCCTTCACCCACGTCTACCGTGAGCTTCCCCTCCATGATCCTTTGCATCGCGCTCACTATGACCACCGCTATTCGTCCTCCTCGGTATCGGATCTCTCTTCCACCAGCTGGTTTACAGGGAAAGAGTTATCAGGAGTAGCAGACGGAGCACCGGTCCGATAATCAACGAATCTCTGAACCAATGGCAGTGTGATCGTCTTCTTTGCAGCCTCATCATCGCAGGTCTTCTCAAGTCTCGCCTTTCCCCTGCTTTCCTTTCCCATGCTCTCCTGTCAACTTCCCAATTGCTTAAAGATATGCACCAACGCAATCGGCGCACATCTCGTCTCGCAATAAGTTTCGAAGTTCTTCAGCTATCCTGGGGATTGTTTTACGACAATTCCACTTGGCGACAATATCGTGGATGGTCTTTGAGGCTTCATCGACGGCATCGATCTGGTTCTTGGCTAATAATAGGCCATCGTTGCACTTTGTACGATCGTGATCGTGAACAAGAACATTGATGGCATGAAGCTCTGCTTCTGCAAGCTTGTGGACAGATGTTAGTCTTTTGCTAGATTCAAAAATATCCTCGCCCTGTCTGCGCATCCACCAATCCCAGGCCGCTGTAATATCACTAATACCGTGTTAGTAGAATTCACTGTCTGGTGAGTAGCGTTGTGGCGTCTGTAGAGGTGTTGGCATGAGCATGAGCTGCAAAGAGTATGGGATATATTGCGATTCGGCGTATGGGAAACATGTTTTGAGCCTAAATCAACTAGTTCCTGTTACGCATCATTGCTGCATAGAAAGAGTTTACCATCTAGAAGGCCGTATTGAACCACAGTGTATGATCTTTTTGACTTCCCGCACCATGTTTGATCATTTTGTGGTGGAAGTATGGAAGATAACGTTGAAAGCTCGGCTTAAATTGGAGGTTCAATTTCATCGGGTGGCCGCATGCAACGTTTATGTCTAATTGTTGCCTTGGGAGAGTGAGTTGTGAATGTTCGGTGGGCAACATTTAACAAGACTTGGTTTACTGAAGTGTGTGTTGAACAATCGACAGCACTAGGTTGCGCAGATTGAACTGGATACTGATAACAGAAAAGGAAGATATGAAATACATGAAGACGTCGTCTAAACTTCCCCCGTGAAGTTCAGGAAGCACTTATTTTAGAACATTGAACGAGGATGCTAGCCATAGCTAAGATCCACTACTTCCACAATCTGCTGACAGAGATACGTCCAATGACAAAGAGAGCAACTCTCCCTCGTTCAAGAAACGATCGGCCCACAAACCCGTGCAACAAAGTAAATCTTTGGAATATACTGATGCACTATAGTGAACCTGCACATCACTACCGTACCTTGACAAAATCCGACACAATTGAACTTCGATTCATGGCTCGATGCGGCTTATATAACCCACTATCCTGAGACATATACCACCTCAACTTAGCCTTCCGTCAAGTAGCTGTTATTGTGCAGCTCATTTGAGCTCTTGACATAAAGTGCAGGCTTAGTGTGGTGAAGCAATCTGTCTGACGGAGGAGTCGTCCAAGTGGGGCTGAGCCAACTGAGCATGAAGATAATTTTATCGTAGGAGCAGCGACATGCAAAGAAGCTAATAAACTTAGTATCTAGACGAAACGTTCACCGTATTCAAAGTTGTGAAACAATCCGGAGAACTTTACTCGAAAGCCCCTGAGAAATCTGCCGTATAAGGAAATCACGTTCAAACAAGCGAGAATTCTGAGACCCTACTCTTCCTCCCATGCCATGGTGCATCTTCTACGAGTACCACAATATCACTCTCCGCAGCTTGAGACGCACACCTATATGAAGCCGGTTCAAGTCTCAGCTACTCGCTCTGTTTACTCTAAAATCTCTATTTGCCGAACCCTTGTTCCCCGGTCAATAGAAAGAAGTTTTGCGATGTCTGCGTCATCGAAGCAGCCCAGGCGGTTTGCGCCCCTAAAGGAGGGAGGTACTGCGGTAGACGGAGTGCCAACGCTGAAGGGGATTGTATTTGATGTTGATGGGACGCTGTGGTTAGTCTGGGTTCTTTTCTACCGTTCATTGCAAGTTTCCAAGTTCTACAAGTGCGTTTGCCAAGAAATTGCTCGAAGAATTCGAAGAGATTCGTGGAATAGTTTCCTTGTCGACTTATTATGCATACAATCGGTCAAGATGTCAAGGGACCACCTATGTATCGAAAAATATGGTCCTGGGTTGCCCATAGATGCTATGTTTTTCCTTGGACACGAATTGTGTCAGTCGCCGGCGAAGTTCAGCATTTTTGTAATTTAGTTGCTGGGCTAAACATTAGTTTGACATATGCTTTCGACTGAATACTTAGATTTCTGCCCTGGTCTGTCGTATTTGGAAAATTCGTCCATCCTATCTTCATAAATTGTTTATGTTGAACTCTACGAAGCCTTGGGAACTCTGCTTGATGCAGTCAATGGTGGCGGTCGTATCTGAGTTTGGCTTGTCAGAACCTTTCCATGTGCAAGATGGTCTAGCTACATTGCAGGACTCTGCTAGCAGATTGAGTAATCATGTAGTGCTAAGGTTTTGTTGCATGTCACTCAGAAAATGACATGTCGACAAGTACATACGCCTCTGTAATACTGCCAAGCATGTCCTAAGGAATCGGCCAAAGAAGCTAGCTGATGGATCACGGAATCAGATATGGCTTACCGTATGTGTTCTTTCATTCCAGAATCATGCAGCTAGTACTGCATCGCTTGGAGTCGTCACAATTGCACTTATTCTCAGAGAACTGCCACCAGATAGGATGGCCTTAACGAATCTAGTACTGACCACCTCGCCAGTCTTCCCCAGAACTACATGTTTGCTGAGATGCGCAACGCATTGCAGATCGAGAAGCCAACCGACATCCTCGATCATATCTACACACTTCCGCCAGAAGACCAAGAAATTGCTTTCCAGAAGATCCGTGATATGTAGGTCTTTTCCGTTTGCTCTAATCTATTCGCTTTCACTCAAGCCTAGAAATCACGAGCAACTTTGCCGTGTTGCCTTCATCTCTAGAACGAATGGCTAACTTCTCGTCTACAGTGAGTCAACAGCTTGTTCTTCACAAGCACCACAGCCAGGTCTTCTCCCACTGATGCAATACCTCGATTTAAAATGCATCAGGAAAGGAATCTGCACGCGAAACTTCAACGTACCCGTCAATCTCCTGCTCTCCAAGTTCCTCCCGGACCAAATTATCTCACCTATCGTGACAAGGGACTTCCGTCCACCAAAGCCGGACCCTGCCGGTATTCTCCATAACGCAAAGACTTGGAACCTCACCAGAAGTGATGGGTCGGGCAATGCAGAACATCTCATCATGGTCGGGTAGTACTACCTCTTATTTTCTCTCTTCGAAGCCTTTCCATTGCTTTTTCCTGTTTTTTTAAAAGCCTAGAGCTGACGATAACCACCACAGAGACTCGATAGATGATATGACAGCCGGTTACCGCGCCGGAGCCGCCACTGTTCTGCTGGTAAATGAAGTCAACGCACATCTCGCAACACACGAACACACCGATCTCTGCATTTCACGACTTGACGAGCTTATCCAGGTACTGGAGAATGGCTTCGAGGGGAGAGTCAAGGTTGGAGAAGAGAGTAATACGAAAGAACGAGCCGAGAAGGTTCTGGTAGGCAGGAAAGACTAATTTTGAGCCCAAGAATTAGTACATTGGTGTTGTAAAACAAAAAGGAGAATTCGCAATGAATAACTACGCAACTGCTGAGATGAAAGCTTAGCTGTTCCTCAAATCGAACCCAAGTCACATTTGTGCATTCCACCATGCGATGAGGTTTCAAAGTGGTTAATCTAGTATATTGATCTGAAATGGTACTACTATCGCAAGCACCCACAGGCATTGGTCCTTGAGACAAACTACGAGTAACCAGGCCTCCAAGCTAAACTCTTATGCTCGCAAGTGCATCAACAGCAGTACCAAAATTTCTTGGGACCAACTTGGCATTCTATCACACAGCATTTTCAATTCACATACACTTCTCACTTCACAGATCAACACGCAATATCCTTTCTTCACAAAACAAAAGCAGCCTAGATCTCCTCACAATCCCTCTAGTCCATCATAAGAGCACGTAACAGGATTTAGGTACTCCAGATTATAAAGGCGTATAGTCGGTAGCCATAGCATAGAATAGACTAGGGTAGCGGCATCATGGGACGCGCAAGTAGTGCGAAGCGCCGAGGTGGAAAGTATCGACGGTTTGAGCAATTTCGCTCAGGTGCCTGTGGAAATTTTCTTCCACCAGTATTAAGTGATGAATTTATCCAGGAACCGAGCAAAGTTTATTTCGCTCATGACTACTGTACTGCATATGAAGATGCGAAGGTAGGGGATTTTAGGTTTGGACTAGAAGGCTTGAGCTTGGTTGATACGAGTCTCACTTTGTTGCTAAATTACGAGACCATAGATGTAACGATTGTTTTGTTATTTTGGAGATCACCGAGTTCATGTTCATCGCTTCGTATCTATGCACGCCAGATCATTATCGTGTTCTTGCTCTGGATGCCTTCTTGAAAGGGGTATTTGGAAAGCGGCGGCGTGCATTTTGCCATACCGACTCACACGATTCCTTTGGCAAGTTAAGCATGCTCTGTTGAAAACAAGTTTCTTCTGTGTTTTACTGTTAGGGAGCATACGGATCTCCATAACTATGAAATACACCCATTCCAGATATATTAACGACAGTTACTTAGAACAGTATAAGCATATGCCCATCTCTATCGATGTATAATTTCCGATTTGTGACCACCTGCATCTCTATTATTTTCCCGTCTGCAAAATCATGAAACTGCTTCTCCTCCTGTCATCCTTGACCATCGTGCGATGCGATGGATGGTGGGAACTCATTCATAAGTATGGACAGCCTGGACAGCCTGGATATACCTACGAACGCATTGCTATCAGCGTCCTGCCAGGCGCATCGATACTGGCAGCCCGGACATCATCATCGATATCGTAGGCTTCCCCAACAACAGCTGCGCTTGGTACCCTGGCAACAACGCCTTATACTTTGACGACCACTTCAGCTTCCTCTGTGACTGGTTCTTTGGCCTCTTCGGAATTTCTAGCCATTCCATCTCCGCCAACGGACAGCTCTGCGCTCGCCTCATTTCTCAATACAGATACCTCCACGACCACTTGAGAGACTAGTCTCACCAGTTGCCTAAACGCAGCCCTGACCCTGACAGATTCAATTAGTTTCTTTGCTGCAAACTCAACGTCCCCGTACGTCGGCGCCTTGTCTACCGCTGGAGCACAGATCAACGTTTCGCCGCTAGAAGCAATGTGTCCCGGTCCTCTGACATGTCACAAGAGCACTGCGTGTTCTCCTGATAGCAAGTGTCTCTGTCAGCCATTTGTGGAAGGTATGGGCTACTGTCTTGCCGATTTCACTTGTGGGAAACTGAAGGATTGCACCACAATCTCTGACTGCTTGCTCTGCTTCGAAGAAATGCCTGGAGCCTGCCTTCCTTTGCCCTAACCCAGGCGCTTCGAGCAGGATGTTTGCCAGGAGCGAGGCAGTTCTTCGACAAATGAATAGACGACCAACGGGATTGAGATAGTAAGAAGGAAGAGGCAGTAATATACCACTGGGAGCTGGTAAGCAAGAGGCAAGGGAAGCATATGAGCTCCAAAGGGCTAGCATTTTTTCATTGATAGAGATATAACAAGCGTAATGGCTGCATCTAATAGCGACTTCGGTATAGAAATAAATGCATGCCCATCACATCTTCGGGTTCATATAACAGTGATTGGCGACCTCTCTGAGATCGCCACAAGACCCTCACTCAGCTTGAGCTGCCCCATGGGGCCATTGGATAACGTTGTCTTCGCCAGGTAGCCACCATTGACGTGTATAAAGACAGTGTACTCCAACCCACACGGATGCATCAGTCTTCCACAAGCACTACTTTCACTCAGCTGCTTCACGGTGTGGAAGCCTGATACCGAAGCTCGCGACCCGCATCGTATCATTTTCTGACATACAAAGGATTTATTTCCGTGGACAAATTTTAGTTTGAGTGCGCAAGCGTAGCTTGCCGCAACTAGAAACTCCCCAAGAAGATTTTATCTACTGTCTGTTCTAATGGAAGTTCAAGGGTTTGCGGTTTTATCCGCAGATTAGGTACGGAGCTTAGAGTTTGGCGCAGGTGTCGGTGAGACGTAAGCATAAGCTGGCCGGCAAATAAGTGAGAGGTTCTCCTTTTCCACACCGGCGGCATAGAATCGGCAACTAGAGATCAAATCGACTTACCTTAGTCATGTTTGATGGTCGAACTGATAACGCTGGACGTGTGTAAAGAGAAGAGCTGGAATGCGGTGGATGTTAAAGCTCTGCTAGAGCCAACATCCTGTTTTATGGCTCGTTAAGAGAATGCATAAACTCTGTTACCGCAGAGAGGGTTTGACTGTTAGACTTTTGTGAGGGTCGAGGCGTGTAGGTACCTAGGATTGATTGAGTGACTCACTTGTTGACTTCCACAAGCGTAGCTAAGTCTCCTTCGCTGTTCTGTGTTCCGCCGTTGCCATATGGCTTTACTTCGCCGTTGCTAGATGCTATTGCTTCCTGCTCGAGTTGCTTGAGACGACGTGCAGACGCTGGAGATAGGAAATCTGCTGCAGTGTGAACATGCCCCCGGCGGCATCTGTCGACGGGGCCAGAGTAACAGTGATAGACTACCCTACCTAGGCACCGAGTGTACTAGAGCAGGCTTAGAAGAAGAGCAGAAGACACCTGGAAGGAGGGAGTAACTAGCAGTTAATTATACTTTACCGCCGCAGAAAATGAATAGCTAGCACCACCGCGCTGGATTTGAGTTTGGCAAGCGTGTCCCAGAGTTCAGAAAGTCAAGCTTTACTGACTCTATTTACCTGACCCGGAATGAGCACAGATCACGCTAAGCCACTTGGACGTCGACGACCGAGGCTGTTATAGAGCTGGTTGGACTTATCCGTTCTCATACCGCCGACTGACTCTTTAAAACTCTATACAAGTGAGCAACGCCATTATAGCAGTTTTAGATACTGAAGTCTATCTGAAAGCGGAGTACACTGGGACCGGGATTTTCCTCTGGGACCCAAGCCAACCTCCAGTAGTCGGCACCGCAGCGGATCAAAGCACCGCTACCATACATACACCATACTCTGCAGTGAGTCTCAGCTCCATAGCAGCCGATGAAATACCAGGCCCCATGCAGCAAATCGCAACCCTGTTTACCGAGGAGGCCGTTTATAATTTCTGTGCTCTATTATAACAAGGCCAATTCAAGTATATATAGCAAGCAGTTGTCTACAGATCTTCGAGTACCGTACTGTACTCCGCGCTCTTCCTTGGATATCTCCTGCTTCAATATCAAACTACTTTTTCCTTATAGCAACCTTCTGCCAAGCACTTGCCTAATATAGAGTAGACTACTCTCTCTATCTTGGTCTGGAGAGGAAAGATCGTCCTCGCCATGTTGATTATTGAAGATAGAGATAGAGACCTTCCTCTTTCGCTTCATCATCAGTACGAATACCTGTACAACAATCCAGATAGCTCCCAGGGCATCATCTGCGAGATTGCATCTACCCCTCCTCTTTCCAGCAGCGCCAGCAGCAGCGGCAGCAGTGCATTCGTGCTACCGGCCACGCTGCCTATCACCACCAACAATTTGGCCTTGGCCTTATCTGGATCTGCAATGGGCAAGAGTCCTTCTAACCCCAATGCTCCTTCTTATTATCCCGAGGACGACGCTGCTTCTTCTTCAGATTGCAGTTCTTCTTCCGAGTCTGATTCTTCGCTACCACTACCAGCTCCCGCCAACATCACCGTTGCTACAGCTCTCGAGTACGCGAGGGGGACTGAGTACGGCGAGAAGGACCCGACTGTCCAGAAAGCACTAGACAAAGAAGTACGACGAATCTGGGCCGCCATTGCAGCACAACCCGAGTCGTATATCTTGACTACAGAGGAGTTTGCAGTATTCAATTTCTTCGAAAGCCATTTCAAGGAAGAATTGGTAGTTGCTCTTGGCAAAAGGTACTGGGAGCACCGCAGCCGTACCGCGACAACCCGCCGTCTGCGAACACCGCCAGCTTCCGCGACTTGTCCGCTAGCACTGCCAGCTCCCGCCAACATCGACATTGCTACAGCTCTCGAGTACGCGAGATACCAGCAAGGCGGAGGGGACCCGACTGTTAGGACTGTACTAGAGAGAGAAGTAGATAGAATCTGGGACAACATCCAAGCACAACCTACGTCGTACCTCTTGACCAGAGAAGAGTTTGCGGTATTCAATTACTTCCGAAGCCATTTTACAGGCGAAACACTCGCAAGAGCTGCTAGGAGAAGGTATCGGGACCTCCATCCAAGGTACTTGAAACTCCATCCACGTATCTGAAAGGATCGACACACCGTCGTTCTGAGCCACATCTCTAACACTACATTTTCAACACCTAAGGCAAAGAACTCACGCGCACTATATCAACATAACTTAAAAATATTGATAAATTTATACCATCGATCGATACCTGCCAGTTGCAATGTCTTCAAAACTCGTAGCATGCACTTTTGGTTTCCTATGGGCTCTAGGACATGGACTACCTCAAGTCGCCACTTCATTAACATTCAATGAGCCGAAATTTGACTTAGTAAAGGTAAGACTGATGAAATGGATTCTCAATGTCCATGAAATGCTTGAGCTAGGCTAAACTTTTTTAACAGAATGCAGTTTCTTCTACTACCACTTCTGCGATATCATCAGCAACGCCACTATTGCAGAATTTCGCTGTCTATCCGCCAGTAACAACTCCAGCAGATGACGACTGCACGGTCTTACTAATGGACTACCACTTTGCCTATAGTTATGGTGCTCCATATGTTGGTAAGATTTCTTGATACAACCAACTCCAAGCTTCGACTAATCTTGATATAGGAACGTATACACCACCGAACTGCAAGTTCAACAGAGTGAGCATGAACTTCACAGTGACTTCTAGCGGCAGACAATTCGACAGACTTGCTTTAATGTACTTCAACGATACCGAAGTCTGGAGAACCTCTACTGCTGAACCAACGACCAATGGCATAGTCTGGACCTATGTGAAAGACATGACTGAGTACATGTACTTTTGGAACTCTTCCCAGAAACTCATTTTCGATCTCGGTAACATCGTGAGCTCCACCTATACTGGAATTTTCAACACAACGCTTACAGCCACTTTCTTCACCGCCCAAGAGACTGCGGATAGTGCAGACTTAATTCTCCCAGTGTCTGCACGACAAGGGAACAATAACAAAGGTAGTGTGTACATGATACCATCCGCCAATGCTACCAATACATTCACCATTCCACGCAACGTCAACAGAGCGGTGTTTGCCGTCTCGGCGAACGGACAATCCACCGAAGAATTCTGGTGGGCCAACGTCTTGCAGTCAGACGTCGAATCCTTCCAAGCAGTTGACGGGACTTTGTATGGCTTCTCTCCATTCCGTGAGGTGCAGGTTTTTATCGACGGAGATCTTGCAGGTGTACAGTGGCCATTCCCGGTTATCTTCACTGGCGGTGTGGTCCCTGGACTCTGGCGACCTATCGCTGGTATCGACACTTTTGATCTTCGTGAGCATGAGATCGATATTACTCCATGGCTTGGCGTTCTCTGTAATGGTGAAGAGCACACCTTTGAGATCAAAGTTGCTGGTGTGCTAGACGATGGTGAAGGAAGTGGTGTTCTGACCGAAACTGTTGGCGCGTCGTGGTATGTGACCGGCAAACTCTTCCTCTGGCTCGACTCAAACTCCAAATCCATCACTACCGGTGCAAAACCACTAGCCTTGCTTCCTGCACCAACAATCAAAACATCGCAGAAACTAACCACGGACTCGACCGGTGCAAATGAGACTCTGGAGTATACCATCGACGTTACTCGGGACATGTCCGTTTCTTCCCTGATCAAGTCTCAAGCAGGCGTCGGACTACAAACCTGGACACAGTACGTCAATTATTCTAATCACGGTTTCCATTGCGCCCTCAAGTAAAGTCTACCTCCGGCACTTTACTTGATACTCGCCCAACCCCCCTCACCCCATTAACACCACTAACATCCTCTCAGAGCCCTCTCCGCAACCAACTACGGCAAATACACGCAATATGGGGCGGTCCAACAAAACAACCAAACCACACACGGCAAGGACGTGTCCACCGGCCGCACGCCCTATGCATCTACTTACACCTACCCGCTCTACGCGCTCTCGACTTACCTCGTGCAACCAGATGGCACTGATTTTACGCTCGACGCACAGCTCATTCAAGGCAACGATCTCGTCATCACCGGCTCCTCCGTCTTCCCCAACGGCTTGCAGCCCTTCAGCAACATCTCCAGCGCCTCCTCTCTCGTCTCTGGGCTTTCCGGGACGTCCCTCTCCACCACGCTGGAGGGCACAGCGCACTATCTTAGCGGCCCAGGCGGGAGCTCCGGGTATGGAAGCACGAGCCAAGTCATGAAATTCTACGGATTGAGCGCCACAAACAACGCGATCGATACAGAGCTGTATTATCGCAGCGTGGCGGCGGTGAATACGACGGTGGTTAGTGATGTTGAGAAGCTGGCTGGCAAAGAGACGTCGTTTACGTTTAACGGTGCGCTTCCGAAGACGCAGGGTGTGTTTGGGATTAGTAGTTCGAAGGAGGCGACCGGAAGAGGACTGGGGAGTGTGAAGGAGGACCTCATTTCGAGTGGACATTGAGATGGCTTGTGTCTGACTGGCGAGTCTTTTGAATAGTGAGGGAAATAGGACCTGAGTTCGAATGTATATATTGTTCTGGTACATAACTGGCAAGGAAACTTCAGTGCAGCACCTCATCTGCCTCCACCAGTGCTGCTAGAGCTGTGGAGAAGTTTGAACGTTAATTTGATACCTTCTCCTTTCGATGAAGGAAATTCACGATATGAATTCCATCGTAGACCGTGGAGATAGGTAAGTCCCGCACCGTTGAGATACGAAGAATATAAGGATATGAGTGATACAAAAATATGTGATGTCCACCGCGCCAGGTTGTTGCGTAGTAAAGTCTTTTGGCAGCCATTAAAACAGCATCCACTCGGAGGGCAGACCGAGCTTTGTGCAAGCCTTCGTAACAGAGATATTCCCATGAATGAGCTTATAAAACTTAGGAGAGAAGTTTGTGTGCAAGAACAGGAACACAGTTTCGCACACCAGCTCACAGAACAAACACTATGCCCCACTCGAATTATCTTCCGCAAAAACCACACATGCACGACTCCATAGATTGGGTGACAGTGCTTAAATTTCCATGATCGGAACGATCATACCGCTAGCCCTCATACGAAGAAAAGCCAGCCATGCAAAATGTATAACACCAGCCCAGATTTCCCAAATGTGCCCCGCCCCGTAATCGTCTCGCTTGTGTTTTCATACGTCTACGATCTGGGCTTCTCCTTCTTCTCCTTCCACAGAGCAGAAAGGCCAACACCGGAAACCTTGACGACCTTGAAGCGCACACCGGGAATATCTCCCTTGGCCTTGCCTTTGCGACCGAAACCTGAGAGCAGAACCTCGTCGTTCTCGTCTACGAAGTTGAGACAACCATCATTGGGGACTGTTATGTCCGTTAGCGTCCTGACCTCCTTCCATACGCCCATCTCCTGTTGCTGGTGTATCCCTCCGTATATTGTGGGATGCATGCTACGTACCGAAAGCGGTGACTTTCTTTCCGTTCTTGATGAGCTGGACACGCACACACTTGCGAATGGCCGAGTTGGGCTGCTTGGCTTCGACTCCGACCTTCTCGAGAACTATGCCCTTGGCGTGGGACGAACCTCCGAATGGCGAGGACTTGAAGGCTGTTCCGAGAGCGCGCTTCTTGTATGACAGATCCGCCCATTGTTGCTCGCGACGGTGGTTGCTGAGCTTTCTCGCTGCGTTGAGACCTCTTGGCTTTCCCTTTCCCATAATTGCTGTGATTTAGTCGTCAGTTGTGCCGTGCTGCTGGCGGATGGTGGAGGAGGGAAATATCGAGTTGTTGGTGCGGGCGACCTCACTTCCACGGGGACAATTTTTCGCAGATTTCTTTGGTGGAATGAGGACACTCGCAAATGGTGGAAATGGACTTACCGGTTGTATGGGGTTGTCGTTGAGGTAGTTGTCGTGGGGATTTTTTTACGGCGTGCCAAATTTTTAGATCTTGGAGTGTGCGAAGCGATTAATCACGTGTTTAAAGCGGATCCCTTGGCAAGGCTGGGCTGGACTGCCAAGGCTAGATACTCGACAGTACATACACCTCCTGGGACTCAGCGTTAATCTTCAGAAGTGTACTTGTAACAAGGTCGAATTCTTCGTGACGTCTCAATGTCTTATATACCCTAGTTACCTTTCGCGTTATCATCAGAATATTTTGAGAGAAACTTCCTCTTAGTTGTTTAGTTCGAGAAATCAATGTAAATCAACCACAATGCCACAATCCTCGGACTTGAAGCCAAAAGTCTCGCGCGAACCTCCTCCGACCCTTTTTCTCGGTCCTCCCTCTCAAAATGCCTCCCACGTCTCCCTCCCCGGCATCGCGCCAGCTCCTCCTCCTAACCAGTCCAATATAAGCACCCGCACCATAAACCGACAGCGCTCATACCGCGGCAGCGACTCCGGCTCACGAATACCCTCCGATAACCTGATGAATCACTTGGAGCCTGTAGTCGGCAGACCAGCTCCTCGACAGGGCAGACAAGACTCGGAGGTGAAGAAGCAGGCTGATCGCACCGATGCTATGTGGGCCGAAATGCAGGGTACGTTGGAAGAAGTGGAGTTGAGTGCTGTCAATGGTACGCACGTATTTGGGCCGGAGCATAGTAAAGCGTTAGAGGAGCTGAGAGCTGCGCAGATTGGACTCGCGCAGGCTTGGGCAAGGAGCGAGGCGGATGATCAGGTTGAGAGTGCAGATAAAGAGAGCAAGGGGTTTGGATCGAAGGGGGGAGGCATACCGGGGAGTGAGGGACGGAGTGCTCTTGATACAGCGGGTACGGACGGGAAGGGGAGCACAGCTGCCAATGGCAGCCAGAGGGCGGGCAGCAGTGGTGCTTCTGCCGCGGAGAGAGTGTCTAGCAAGCTTGAGCAAGAGACGGAGACTGATATCATATTGGCTAGGAGGAGGACAGAAGCTAATGATAGGTATTTCCAGAAGGTGAACAGCGGTGTCCTGGATGTTGTTGCGAAGCTGGAGGAAGTTGCTAGTGCTATGCGAGCCGTCGAACAGGAGAGCAGGGATATCTGGGGAGAGAGCGAGAGTCCCGGAGGCAGTGTTACCAGTTAGCGTTCGCAATTTGAGCAGGCTTGTGGTTGATGACAGATGGTCTGATTTTAGCGGTGGCGTCTGGGATTTCTGCATGGCAGCATGGTCGCAGTCGAATCCATAACTACAAATTTTACCTTCTCCCTCAGATCATATGCTATCTAGCATTGAAGTCCTCACATGAACATTCCCTATCATTTACGGCGTGATCACACATCTGCTGGACGTGCGACCACTGCCATCTGCATCATTCCCCATCATATATCCTCCGTGCTGGGTATATCGCTAGGCTGTCCTGATCCAAAGCACCATTTCCTTTACTCCTGCCAACGCCACGTTGTTTGATACTCGTCTCCTTGTGAGTACCCTCAGGCTTCCCTGGTGAACAGCCGTATCTACAAATCATCAGTCCCTAATGCAGAATCAACTGAATCTGCATACTTACAGCCATGACCAGACAACATAAACCCATGTATGGACTCAAACGTTCTCCAACTCTAGCAGCTTTCCAAAAGAATCCTGTAATGGCCCTACACCTCCATCAGACCCTACCATTTGATATTGATGGCAAACTTTAACATACCCCTCCTTGTTTCTGTCCATCCAGCCTGGCAAAACTCCATGGGCGTATGTACATGTGCAGATCAAGAGCAGTAGGCACAAAAGTGCAGACTCGAAGTTGAACAAAGCTGTCTAGGAACTGTTAGCATCCAACATGATCAATACCAGGGAGAGACATACCATTGTGAATTTACTGAGAGTCCGGATTGCAAAGATGTCTGCCCGCAATTGTGAACAAATGGCTTTGCCAGAAGGGACACAGCCTAGACTTGGCCTTGGCATTACTAGCCAAGAAATTCATAGGCTATTACTAGTCCAGAAGACTATTTAACTCCGTCACTTAACGCCGAATATCCAATCATCCACCACAATCATCAACATGGAGGACAACGATGACCCAGAACGCTCGGACTCCCCAGCGAACAACGCGTCAACATATGTACCTCCTCTCATGACACCTGTAACGAGAGGTACGTTTTATTCTCACGATTGAATCCAATTAATTGATTCTATCCAATTATATTCACTATTGCGCAAGAAGCTGAAGCTGATAAATACCGCCCACAGCCAAAATATCGACCTATGAAGCATCCCCCGCAGCTCAGACCGACAACGCCTTGCAACATTTGGTCAACTGTGGAGTTGGTGGTCATTTGGACGATTTCCTATCGGCTTTGAAGGACAGCAATACAGAGCAAGCTACCACCCTCCACACCAGCCTCCGCGACAACCTCAACATTCTCAACTACCAACCAGCTCCCAGCCCAGCCAACAAGAGGAAGAAGTCATGGAGCCAAGAGCGAGAGCCAGCAAGATCTCCTCGTCGCAGCAGCAGTTCACCGACGGCGAGCGTAAGTAACCGTCCCAGATCTTCCAGATCATATACACCTGTGCTAATTACCCCACAGTCGAGCACATGCTCTGGTCCCATGGAGACGTTCGGAGTGGCGGCCTCGACACCACCAAGAACTGCCTCAGCGAGATCGCCAACGACTTCATCACCGAGCTCTCCTGGGAAGCCCACCGAGCGGCGCAGCTCGCCGGCCGCCAGAAGATTAAACTCGAAGATGTCAAGTTCGCCTGCCGAAAGAACCCAGTCTTCCTAGGCAAGATCGAGGAGATGTTTACCAAGAAGGCCGAGATCGACGAGGCGCGCAAGATGGTCAATCCCAACGATGACAAGATCACGAAGTCGGCAGCAAAGGATATGGGGGTGGTAGAGGAGCCTCTGGGTGATGCTGACGATGATGTGGAGGAATCTCGTGCGGGAAGGGGCCGGAGCACTGGCCGATAATCTGTAAGTAGCAATCTGCTAGCTCCATTACCCCTCCTGCATTGTACCACACTGTGCTATTTATCGCGTGCTACCTTGGTTGTATGAAGCCATACTTGAAAGGCTCCTTCCATTGAACTGTTGGATGTCTTGGCTGTCTTGTGCCTGCAGGTAGGCACGCAATACTGGCTGGACCAAGGCCATCAAGACGTCTGGTACCCACACGCCGATGAAGGCATCATGTATCAATATATCAATGATGGGTTGTGCTCTGGAAGTGCCAGGTCTTCTACTTTTCAAACAGAATCTTTACCACCAAACCATACTCGAGGACGTCTTGCAATACAGCTGCTAGGTTTATTCTTTAGTCATTGTCAACAGAGATTGTCAAGGCATACTGGCTGAAGGGACTACGTCGTGTTGTATGACAGCGGATCCTTGATAGTACTGTTTCACATGGAAGGTATATGTGCTACAGCGGCTCCCTAGAACCTACTAGCTGTTTTGCAAGTCCACATATCTTTGTCACGGCAAGCCTGATTAATGGAGTTCTCATCTCTAGATGCTTTAACTTTCAGCCGGCTTCGTGCCGATCGAACACGCGTGGCATATAGAGGGGGGCAACTTTATCGAGCCATTGCATGTCTGGCATGGCTTGAACATTCTGGTGCAAGCAACCATTTTTCACATGACCTCCTTCATCCAGTGGATGGCGAAGCAAGCGATGGTTTTGGCGTGGGAGGTCTAAGCATATCTTCCAGAGACGATTCAATTGAGATGTTGGGATGCCTAGAAGTATCTCTGCCATGTGCGTATCCAAGCATACTCGTCTCAGTCATTTCTCTGGAGATAAATGAGCTCTCGGGAATTTCTGGTATGCCAGCATTTAAAGTCATTTATTGGACCTCAACCGTGTGATCCCTGATATGATCGCTGCCTGATCTACCATTACATGCCTCAAGCCATACTTTCTGTTATATTCATATGAAGATGCCAGGTCTCCTAGCTCTAGAAAGCTGTCCTCATATCCAAGGAATACTTGCAAACAGAATCTTGTCATATACGTTCTACCTATGTCCTTCCTTCTACAGCAGATTTATCAGACAACCATTTCTGTTGCTCATTCCAATGAACAATGCACACTTTACTAACGAGCAACCCATGTAGGTCTTTCTTTTCGGGCATTTCTCCGGCACCTCCCTGGCGTTTTACGGCGGTCTGGTTGATACCCGGCTACGGCCCAGCATATAGGGTCTGGATTGAACAACTTTCTCGATTTTACAGACATGAGTGCTGTCCTTCCTCGCCGATCGACTAAAGTTAACCCGCCCCAAGAAAATTCCCAAGAGTGGAGAGGTATAAGGAATTAGACCACTTGGGTCGCTGGAATTAGTGGAACAAGGATTCTTTCAATTCAGAACCCAACGCCAAGTGGCTTGCCAACAGAAGTATTCCCGAGCCTAAAAGAAGTTGTGTCGCACATCGGAAGCATGTTGTTGGTACTTTTAGTATGCATGGGGCTTAGTTCTGGACATTGGAAGCATGCCAATCCATGATCAGCAGTGATAGGCTGAGAAGAGGCCGCTTCTCCAGCCTAATCGATGATCCGTGTGCTGAACCTCTCTTCCTGACCTTACCATTTTTCCTGTTTCATTTACCTGATATCGCGGGTCTTTCTCATATGCACTTTAGTCTAAACGTTAGATCTACCTTAAAATGAGAGCTGGGCTTTATTGTATGCTCGTTGCACATTCTCTAAAATCCGGAAAACATCACATCTCATACTGGGCTAGCTGTAATTCTTGAGGATATCGACACCACAGCATCTATCGCTAGGGCAATGAGAAGAGACCCGCGGTTATGTCTCGATACACGCTCACACCAAAGGCTAGCCTACAAGAACATGGACCCGGCGAAGATAAGGGCATGGTAGATGCATTACAAAACATCCCCTGCAACTTCGACTTCGCAACTCAATGGATCCAATAGAAGCACCTCTCCGCAGTTGCGCATACCATAAAACATACGGACGCTTCAGTACGACTGTCAGTAAGTACACTGGGCTCATACAGACCACCTTCGCGAGGAGTCTCTACAGGAATATACGATATAGAAAGCACGACTCGAACATGGAGGACGTCCATACAGGCATGATTCCTGGCATCGAAACTTAGGACTCTTCCTAGTAGCAATTGCCCAAATCTTCGGCGTTCTCATGACCGTCACAACCCGCCTCCTCGAATTTGAAGGTGAAGGCATGCACCCCTTCCAAACTCCCTTCGTGCGGGTGTCCATCACATTATTCTTCTGCTGCCTCTACATGTGGTACAAATCCGTGTCCGGCTTTCCCTTCGGCGCCGGACCCGTCCGCTTGCTCCTCGTTTCCCGTGGTGTTACAGGCTTCTTCGGGATATTTGGAACATACTACTCTCTCCAATACCTTCCCATGGCCGATGCAATCGTCATTACTTTCCTCGCCCCAAGCGTAGCGAGCTACGGCTGCTACGTCTTCCTCAAAGAGCCCTTCCTCCCCTCCGCACAATACGCCAGTCTCGTCTGCCTCCTCGGTGTCTTACTCATCGCTCACTCCACATCCTTCTCCTCTTTATCAACGGAGACTTCAGCGGGCAAAATGGACTACGCATCCTTAAACGCAACGAACACCCCAGGCGAAAACTTCCGAGTCCCAACATCCACCCAACGTCTCTCATCTGTTGGTGTAACGCTGCTAGGTATGTTCGGCAGCGCAGGCGCATACACATCCATCTGCTGGATCGGATCCCGCGCCCACCCGCTCATCAGCGTAAACTACTTCACCGCCTGATGCACGCTCGTCTCTACCTTCGCGCTCACTCTCTTACAACCACTCGGCCTCTCCTCGGCTTTACACTTCTCTCTTTCATCGAGTTTTCGGCAATGGGGAATGCTGCTCTTTTTGGGGGTATGTGATTTCGCAGCCCAGTTCCTGCTGACGACGGGCTTGGCGGTTGGAGGCAGGAAGAATGACTCCAGGGCGACGGGTATGTTATATACGAATATGTTGTTTGCATTGGGCCTGGATAAGCTGGTGTTTGGGATTAGTCCCGGCTGGTGGAGTACAGGCGGGAGCGAGCTGATACTTGGGGGTGCGGTATACGTGGCGGTAAAACAGCAGCAGGTTGTGGTTAAATATGCAGATGAGGAAATGGGTGGAAGAGCAGAGGAGGAGATGGAAATGCCTGACGCTGTCGATGGGGAACCGCTGGAAAGTAGCCAGGCTGAAGAAAAACGCGAACGAAGTGGTATGAGTTAGAGACTCTCACATATATCGCACAGATTTGCATAGATTAGCATGCTGGACACATGGCATTGGAGTTATAAAAGGATATAACAGTACGATAGAAGCGAGTCGCACGACTCGAGCACTACTACGATAGCTTAGCTGGCTACATCGGAGGCATATAGAACTGTTACAGAATGGAGTACTTGTATAGTTGAGACGCTGCCGTGCCACACGCTCATGTATTCGGTGCATGTGGTGCTTCCCACCGAATGGTATTCTCGTGCCTGTCCCTCGTGGTACAGCATGCATGTTCACTTTTTGTGCCTCTCATGCTTCTCGCGCCGAGCCTGCCAGGTTCATATAACAAGTAAATTTGCTGCATCCATGGCACGCTGTTACTTTGGAAAACCTTTCAAGTGCCTCTTCTAGTACATTGTGGTCTTCGACTTCCTCGAGCTTCAGAAATGTGTTCGATCAGATTGCCAAGATGGACCCACCCGAGCTCTTCTGGACCTCGACCGCCTCTGAGTCCCCAGAATCAGAAATTCACCACGAGACCGCACTCTCCCAAGCCGATGTCCTTCTTGCGACAACTACGGCCATCTATACACCGAAGAATCCTCCACACCCCAGTACCAGCTTCGCCCAAGTCTACGTTCACAATGGCACCCAGTGTGTCCCTCCCCTCTCCCCCAACTCCCCTCTCCCAGCTCCAACTTCACAACTTCACAACTCCACAACTTCACAACTTCACAACAGACAAGAAGACTGATGAGCATAGCACAAACGGAAACCTCGCCAACAATAATATCCGGCCCCTCAGGCGTCGGGAAAGGCACGCTGTACAAGCGCCTCCTGACCGACCACCCTGGCGTCTTCGCAACCACCATCTCACACACCACACGCGCGCCGCGGCCAGGAGAGACCCGTGACGTTGACTACTACTTTATCGAGAAGAGCGAGTTCGAGGGCATGATTGACTCCAACGCGTTCGTCGAGCATGCACAGTTCGGCGGAAACCGGTATGGCACGTCGAAAAAGACGATCGAGGACTTGACGGCCAGCGGGAAGATTGTGGTGTTGGACATTGAGATGGAAGGTGTCAAGCAGATCAAGATGGCCGGCATGAATGCAAGATATGTGTTCATTGCTCCGCCGGGAGGCAGTCTGGAAGTCCTTGAAAGCAGATTACGCGGAAGGGGGACGGAGACTGAGGAGAGCATCAGTAAGAGGCTGAAGCAGGCGGAGAAGGAGCTCGAGTTTTCTAAAACAGTGGGTGTGCATGATGTTGTTATCTACAACGATGATCTTGATACGGCGTATGCGGAGCTCAAGGATTTTATATTCAAGGAGAGGGGGGTGCAGGACCAGCCTGTGGAGTAGGGGGAGGGAAGGAAGAGAGAGAAGCATTGATTGAGTTGGGGAGTCGACGTTTGGCAGAGACATGGCATATCATAAGCATTTTGCTTGACGGTTGTGACTTGAGCAATTTTCTGCTGTTGAGCATACGCATAAATATAGATGCAGGAGACATGACTAGAAGCATATCACGCGGAAAATACAAGTCACCTTGAGAACCACTCCTGGAGCACGCAACATATGTAGTCGATGTTCGTATCCGCAGATGTAAGATCTATGTTCAGCTTGAATCTCTCATTCTAAAGACATACGGGAAACAACATCGCTTCCTTACTGCTTCGATCTGGTTGCGTAGTGGTTTGGGGGACAGTAGGCGAACTTGCAAGAAATTACGCTTTAGAATGCTGGCCATGATTTCACAGATGGGCTTCGTCAACTCCAGAGATGGTTAGGCATTGTTGTTCATGGCTAGCTATCTCTAGATACCAATTCCCCTTGATAGTCTTTCACTATATACAAACTTCCTCCACCGCACATTCCCTAAAACGTCCAGAATATTCTCCCTAGTTGCGCTATTGAATACAGATGAAGCTGAAAAAATGTCACTTTTTCGAAGTAGAAGACGCCAAATCTAGAAACTCCAGCCAACTTGGCACTGAAATTTTGATAATCCTCCCATCGTACTTTTGATGTAAAGCAATCAGCGATGGTTTCCTCTGTTCTGAAGCTCACTAGCATGACGCAGCTTGAACCCATTGCAAAGCGCCTTCATATCCGGGTACGGGCTCTTCATCAGTTCGAAGGCGTTTGGTATGATGCGGACGGGCCAGGAGTTGACTTTGGCTTTTACGCCGGCTTTGAAGCAGAGATGGAAGTAGCCAGGATGTTTTTTGTCGATGCAGAAGGCGTAGACAGAGCGGGACGGATTAGCGATGGTGTAAGTGTTTAGCCATTCCTCTGGAGACGTAGTTAGCATAGGTCTTAGGAGGTAAGGGTAGCGAGGAGACTTACCAAGCTGAGGCTTTGTTAATTTCTGGAATTTCTCGTGCTGCATCAACTCGTCGACCTTCTTGGCCATAGATTTGACATGATCGACAATCAATTCGTCGAGATCAGTGTATTTGTACTTGTTACCGATGACGAGCTGTTTGCCAAGGGAGAACTCGTTTTCCTTTTGAAGTTCAAGAACATCGATGTGTTGATATACACCATCTGCGACTTTCCAGGTGATAGCCAGGTGATCATTACCCTTCGAAGACGGACGAATGACAGCATCACCTTGTGATTGCGATCCAAGCCATTGTTCTGCTTGCGTAGAGTTGAATGGCTTGAAAAGCGGATGCTTGACAACACGTTGAACTCTACCTGTCGCCTTGTCCTTGACTTGAAGAGATTCCCTATCCTTTGCCTCTTGCTCACTATCCCAGAAATGTGGATCCCGATCAAAACGTCTCTTGTAGGGATATCTGAGCAACGCTCCGCTTAGCGAAAGCTTTGCCGAGAAATTTCTGCGATCGAGCTCAAGGATCTTAGCTTGTGCAGTCTGTCCTACAGAGAACAATTCGCTGATCGGAATATCGCTATCTGATGCATCCCGCCGCTCCTCCACCCGACCTTCAATGCCGGAGTCGAGCTTAGCAACGGCAAAGTCTGCTTTTGTTACACGGATGTTGACTGGAACGATCATGCCCTCGCAAAGAGATTCATAGGTTTCGCCAGTGAGCATGGTGAAAATCTCATCATCTGACAGCAACGTGAAATTTCTCCGAAGCTCTTCGTAGGGTTGTTGAAGCTCAGCACGAATGGTTTCCAGAGTCGCACGTTTCCGCTGATTGTAGTTCTTCTCCAATTGTTCAGCATACTCTTCCAGGATCAAGTCATTGACTTTCTCTTGATCATCATCCTTGATGAGCTTGCGAACAACTGCGCCAGGCCCTCCTTCGTCAACTTCAGCCTTAATATCTTCTTCATCCAACTCAAGTGCATCACCAGCCATCTTTCGACCAAGCTCGTAATCTTCTGGATGCACTCGGGTGTTGTCCAAGTAGTCGGATGTTGGCACTGAGCTGTCATACTCGATGATCAAGAAGCTAGCACAGTTGTTCCATACTTTGGGACCAACGACTGGCAATATACCACTGTCCGGGTCACCAACAAGCTCATCTCTGGTGTTTACCAGACCCCCGTTCTTGTTGATAATACTCAGGACGTGAGTTGCTTTTCTCGGACCGAGGCCGCATATGAAAGGTAGCAATGCTGCGCTATACGAGTCGCCAATGGCTTCGTTGATGTCAACACCACACAGATTAACCATGTCAACCATGGCTGATTCAAGTTGTCTTCGTAGCTTATCTTCAGGCAAGAGTTGCTGGCATGGGTGAAACGCTAAAGAAATGACGTCCTTCCCTAATGCTGCATATTCCTTCAAAGGGTTCTGGAGGTACTTTGCAATCGCCACGCAATAACGTGTTATTGATGGGAATCCTGGGTGGTCAACACCAGCACGAGGACTATCCTTGTACAGCCTAGCCACTTCATCATTGACAATGACAACGTCTAATGGCTCACTGCGGTCTTCTCCGGTATCGCCATCTTCAAATTCGGCCCCCTTCAGTCCTTTTTCGTTAACGAGCTCGCGAAGGCTGAGAAGAAGTTTATGTGTGTCGACAGAGAAGCCACTGATACCGATAACATCAGGTTTCCTCCTCTCCACAAGCTCGACCAATTGCTCTCTGGATCCTTCATCACGTAGTAAGTTCTTGAATTTGCCGTGCTCCAGAACGCGGCCATCCTCCTCAACCCAAGCCCAGTATATTGGTTCTCGTTCTCCCAAGCCCCAAGACAGAGCCAGAACTCTAGGAACTGTACCAAGTATCATTCCCTTGGGTTTGTAAGGTGCTTGATCAAGCTTCCTGGCGTACTCGTCTCGACAAATTCTCAGCACAGAGTCTTGACACTCGGTCCGCAAGGTTTCCTTGACACCCTTAACGATGATCTTTTCGAGCTTTGCGAATGTCAGATCGACAGCTTTCTTACGCTCATCGTTCCAAGCATCTGCAAGCTCGCTGAAGTTGTCAGAGGTGAGTTCCAACTTAAGCTGCTTAAGAAAGTTCCGCTCATCTGCCAATGCTATTCGGACCTCGATCCACCCTTCCTCTTCTGCTTTGAGCATCTTCAAGAAAGTCTCAGGCTTGCTTGCGATATCCTGGAACGTTTGGTTTTTCAGGTACTTGAGCTCGTAATATGGATGCTGCTCATCGATTTTGCGCAAACCCTTCTCCGTCCGTTGGCAACTGACCTCTCCAGCCATATAGAAATTTCGTCGAAAGTGTTGTCTCATACGAGGATTCATAAACAGCTCCTCAGCATACATTTGCCGTGCAGCTAAAAGAATCTGCTCTCCCGTGCTGAGGGTTTGGTCATCGCCGTACACCAAAGAATCAGCCAGGTCAATGGGTGATTGGGTATGGTCTTCTGTATACTGTTTTCTGCCGGATTTCAACGCATTTTGGGCGACCTGATCAGCTGTAATTCCGTATGCTCTGACCAGGTTGTATGCTCTTCCTTTTCGCACTTTGTCAAACAATGTGGATTTACCACCGGCCTTCGCTTGCCTTTTGAAGTTTCCACTAGAAGCTACGTCTTTAAGTTTCTCACCGTACTGGAAGTACAGATAATCTTGGATATCTTGCAGCTCCTCCATAGTCACAGCGACAGGGAGCATATCCTCAAAGACCACATCCTCAAAGACGCCACCATTTTTTTGCATGTCTGACTTGAGGTTGTCGTATGTTCTCTGGAGAGCGTTGCGTTTCTCAATAAGCGCACGAAACTTTAGGTCAAGGTCTAGGATACGCCAAAGGTCGTCCTGGTTGAGTAGTTTCTCGGCGTCTACCCTCATATCGTCTGCACGGCTGCCATCGCTGCGGACACGCATTCTCTTTGCATGAATCAAGTAGTCTTTTCGGTGCTGAAAGACGTATGGAACCTCCACATCATCTACCACGAAGAATTCCAAGACTTTGCCGATACTTCTTGTGAAAGGACCTTGGAGCTCCGGATGTAATTGCTTCTTGGGCCAAATAAGACTTGTGATCCAGCGTGCTTCCTCCTTGAATTGTTCATCAGTAAGCTCAAGGTGCTTATATGGAGCTCGATCAATGGCGAATCGTTCTGGCACATCAGCCCACCGAATTTCGTTGTCAACATCCGTAAGAAGTCTCTCCGCAAGCTGAGAAGGCTCGAAGACATCCTTGAGCTCCAAATTATGATCGCCAGTCTCTCGGGCGTCTGCCTCGTCTTCCAACGACAGCGCCCAGTCGTAGTCTTCGCCGTTACCGAAAATAGCCTCCATATCCTCAAGGACGTCTTTGTCGAGTCCCGTCGCTTCTGTGCCGATATTGAAGCCTCGCTCTCGCGGTCTTGCAACCTCTAATTCCTCCTGGTTGCGCTGCCTCTCCACATCGTCTTCTAGGTCGTCTTCCTCAATGAAATCAGCGAATTCGTCCTCCCGGCGGTGGTCGGGTCGCGCATGTCGGTCGGGCTCATTGGCTAGGTCGGCATCATCGTCATCGTCGAAAATATTGTCAAGGCGCTGCTCCCTTTCTTGATCCCCAACCTCTCGGTGGCCGCGCTTGAGTCGCTTCAACTTGGGCTGCCGAACCGAATCATTAGTACAACTTCCGCATATCAAGTATGGAACGCACCTGCGATGCTGTTTTGCGCTCCCAGTCCGGTATGGATTCTCCAATCAGATCGAGATCCTCCTCATCTAGAATAGCCTCTTCCTCCTCACGCTCAGCTCGCCTGCGCTTCCTATCCTTCTTTCTGCGGCGCTCTCTTTCTTCTGGCTCATCTTCTTCGTCGTCTATGATGAAGCCTTCTCGAACCTAGCATCTTTGTTAGCATTGGCGCATACATGCCAATAATTTCTTTGACGGACCTGACGAGCTGCCTCTTCATCATCGTCGTCTTCCTCCTCGCTCGAATCATCCAGATCTCCATTGTTGCGCTCCTTTCTTGGCCGCACTTCTCCGTCCTCGTCAAAGGATTCGTCGTTCTCCTCGTCCTCAACATCGACCTCCCCGTCGATCAGATCGTTCGTACTCATGTTGACAGTACGGGGCGCTTTTGTTGAAGGAAAAAGAGGGTTGCTCGAGGAATTTCGAGGGGATTGGGAGGTTTACGTAGATTTGGCTGACGGCTTAGAAGTCCATGCAGATACGATGATGTATCAGGCTGCTGTTGTAGGTGTGGTAGACAAGTGTGGCTGCCAAAATGAATCAACACTTTTTGGTGAAGCCTCGCGCGACTGGGTTGCGCAGGGTTAAGCTCAGGCCTTGCCAAGCAAGTTTAGCCTCGTATTCAAGGCATGAATAATTATTCGCACTTCTACTAGCGCGGTGTGAATACACCCCTGAACAACTTTTGAAATGATGTCTCCTTCAACCCCTTGCCGTAATACCTACGTATATCTCTCGTCTCTACATCCTTAGTCATGTGACAGTATACCCGCTGCTATTGCTATTCCTCCTCCAGCAACTCATCCATTCATCAGTCAACACCAGGACCTTACCTAGATTTACACCTCATTGTTGGGCCTTCAAGATAGTACTCTAGCTTATGTATCTCTACCCAACGGTACTGCACAAGACGTAGATTAATGTAGCATTGCGTATATAAGATGAAATATATACTCGCTCAGGGGCTTTTACCACGCACAGATCGAGGGGCATTGCTTGCTTTGGCTGGGACTGGACCATTGGAAACTCCACTGGGTCCGAATAGGCCACTGCTGCCCTGACAAAACTGCACCATCTCCTGAAAGCTACCTATGACACACCACCGTAGACTCACTTACTGACCGTCCTGTACCGCTTTTGCATCGTTTCCTCTATCTTATATCATCACATCACATATCATAAAGTCCGCCGTAAATAGACAAGACAGTCAAACCATCCACAATTAGGCACAAATCTAGCCCCGCCTCCAACCTTTAGCGCCCAGAAGCAGCAGTATCGTGTTGGTTCAAGCCAATATTGAATCCATACAGTAAAAGACCTGCATCATCTCTGAGGAGCCGTAGCGCATTAACCTAAACTCTCGGTCTACCTACATACCACAACCACTTCAAGCACCTATATACCATAATTCATCCACGAGAACCAAGCAGCATCAACACCGCCAGCTTCAGAGCATACAACGTGGGGTACCGCCCACCAGTAAACACACAAGATGTCCGAAGGCTTTGGCGCACGAAGCCTTAAGAGGAAAAATGTCAAAGGGCTCGCCCTGAATGCGCCGCCGCCGAGGAAACTCGAGGGCCCTTCCGATGCGGACCTGCAGATGCCAGGAGGGAATGCATCGTCAGAGAACCAGAGACAAACTGCACAGCTGGAGATTGGGATCGAGTATAAGCTGGATCTGAAGAGGGAGGACTTGGAGGTCTTGAAGGAGTTGGGCTCGGGGAATGGTGGGACGGTCAGTAAGGTGCGCCATATGGCGACCGGTACGATCATGGCGAGAAAGGTAGGTGGAGTCCGGTGAAGCGTGAGGGTATTGGCTGATGTGAAGGCAGATCATTCACGTTGAGGCGAAGAAGGAGATGAGACGTCGGATTGTACGTGAGCTGCAGATCATGTACGATTGCAATTCCGAGTACATCGTCAACTTCTACGGTGCTTTCCTGAGCGACACCAACGATGTGATTATGTGTATGGAGTATATGGATGTTGGGTATGTCAAGCTGGGGAACTATTACAAATTTTGCTAACGGATATGCAGCTCTCTGGACAGAATTTCATCGCATTTCGGGCCTGTACGAGTGGATGTGTTGGGAAAGATAGCAGAGGCAACATTAGGTGGACTGACGTACTTGTACACCAAACACCATATAATGCACCGGGATATCAAGCCTTCGAACATAGTAGTCAACTCTAAGGGTCAGATCAAGGTTTGTGATTTCGGAGTGTCAGGGGAACTGGTCAACTCTGTGGCAGATACATTCGTCGGAACCTCGACATATATGGCACCAGAACGGATTCAAGGTCATAAATACACAGTCAAGTCTGATGTATGGAGTTTCGGCCTTTCGATAATGGAGCTTGCAATCGGGAAATTTCCATTCGACGCAAGTGAGCACCTGTCAGATGGTGATGGAGCACCTTCTGGAATCCTGGATCTGTTGCAACAGATCGTATACGAGCCAGCGCCGAGGTTACCAAAAAGCGATGCTTTCCCCCCCATATTGGAAGACATGATACAAAAGTGCATGGCAAAAGCACCAGAAGATCGACCTACACCTCAAGAACTCTTCGTACGTGCTCACTCCCACCACTTGCCAGCAAAACTAACCTTCTGTAGGAACGTGAACCATTCGTCCAAGCTGCCAAACGCACGCCTGTTGACCTCCGCGAATGGGCCGTAAGTCTCCTCGAACGCGACAACCGCAAATCTCATCTAGCACCACAACTCTCACCCGCAACTCGCGCGCTACTTCGTTCCGAGGACTCACCACTCAACGCATCTCACCAACATGACTACAGCTCCCTGCCTACCCCTACCTCGGGCGACATCCCCATCGGCGGCGGGGATGTCCGCTCTGCTATGGCTTCGCCTGATTATACGACTCGCGGGGGCTCAACTGTCAAGAATGGCTCGCAATCATTGTCTCGAGCTACAGGTCAAGAATCTTCGCGTCATCCAGGACTCCCACGGACGACGACGGCACCGAATTCAATTCAGAAACTGACGACTTTGAATGCGCCTGATCACACGATGCCAAGCGGCTCGAGTAGTGCTGGCCAAACAAGCTTTCATCTCCCAGTGCGACCTGCGCCGCCAGCGGGCCCTTTACCACCACCTCCCCCTGTGCCAAGGAAGGAGAATGGCAACGAGCAAGATCTGAAGAAGGAGAGTAGACGTCAAGGCGCTACTTTCGGGAACGGGCTGTATGGTGCTGGAGGATATCAAAATGCTGGGCATTGAGATAACTCATAAACTGCTATTTATCTGTCCCAACCAAGCAAGCATCTGAAGGCGCTATGCATTTATTTGTAGTTCATGGCATATTCTCGCAACACGTTGGTAGGATTGATGTTCTATGAAAGTAGTGGTGGATATACAGAGAGAATGGAATATAGCGACTAGTTAGCTGAGCAATGTCGGTGTTGGAGTTGGATGGCTTTATCATAGATATATATCAGACACATTACATACTCAACTTAGTCCAAGGACATCTCAAATTAGAATACCGCCAAAGAATGCAACGAACGAGCTGGCTATCAACGCACTGCCATCAAATCAATTCAAGTCCACGACTATGAAAATCTATATTCCTGCGAGGAAAATCGCGAACCCAAAAACAATTTCAACCTCCTAACCTATTTGCCTAGCAAGTTCTACAATCCTACCCGCCACCTTAAATCACACGCGAGCACCGATAATTTACCTATTTCTCTCCCTACCTCCATCAAATTGGGCGCTCTCCACCGACCTTCTCAACTCTCACAACACTCCTGGAGAAGACGGAGGCAGTGAATGGAAAGGCGGTATATGTTCCGTTCTGTGTATGGCATGTCCTTCCTGGGAGTGTGTAAAGAGATAGCAAGTAAAGGTAGACATGAAGGAGGATGCATGACTTTTATGACGAACTAGGCTATATTATGATGCGAGTGTGAACGCTGTTGATGCGATGGTAGTTAGTATGACAGGCGTGCCTCCCTATCTTCTCACCCAAGAAAGGTTCGCTTGTCGGTAACATGAAGGCCAGTTTGGAGTAGATAGCACATTGACAGGTAGAAAAGATAGGTGATCTGCACCTCACGGAAGCTAAACAAAACAGGAATACGACTTTGGCTAGCAGCCATACATAGGAATCAAGCGATATCTTGGGCCTAAGCGCACCTGAACATGATATATCTCTTCTTCGACTGCATCCGCTACTACAAAACGCTGCATTTCTACCATATACATCCGGTAGTAACCACGCGACGGATGAATTGGGTAGTAGACGGTATAAATAGGATAGAATTGAGATGCCTGAAGCTTGAGGAAAGAGGAACTTTATTCCAGCTACATAGAATTTTGCAAGAAGGAAGCTAACCTGTTGAAAGTACTATTTGCAGATCAGAAGACCTACTGAGATGCTTATGGCGTAGATAGACGAGAGTTGAGATCCCTCAGACTGAAAGGAAAATAGACTAGAGATTTCCAGCTGGAGAAGCGTACAGGAAGGCAGAAGAGACTTGAGGCCAGATGAAGAACGAAGGACGTCGATAGACCGAGCTTTACAGATTCGACTAGTCTTGGGAGTCTGTGGTGGGTGAAGATGTTTGTGGTATGGTATGCAATTCAAGCAGAATTGGCCTCTTCTTCGTTGTTGGGACAAAATGGTATGGCTGTCGGGCATCGTATGCGGCTTTCACCTTGCTCAACTGGACCTTCCAGACGGGATATCGATTAGTCCAGGCCTCGTGTGATCCCTTGCACACCTCGCATTTCCTTAAGGCGGATTTGTCGACTTTGATGGGGCATTCTTTCGAGCTGTGCGGTTCTGCACAGTAGCCACGTGCTGTGAATATCGATTCAGTATCATGTGATTAAGCGAGTGTTTCGGAGTATCCGAAGTGGAGACACTGCGGGCCGTACTGCACCCGCACACCCGAATAACTTATATACTCCGATTCTATAACGTGGTTTATCAGTATCCGGTTAACTTTTAACTACCTTCGTACGAAAAACTAATATTAAACAACAACAACAAATTAAATTGAACTAAACTAATTGCGGATCTATTAAAGGTTCTACAGTTATAGTGTCTTGACATGTTCTTGAATTATGACCAGTCTTCCCACAAGTGCCACAACGTCGTACGGTCGGATTTCCGTTACCTTGATTTCCCCCTCCCGAGCGCTTGTCGCGTCGAATCTGCTCGTCTACCTCAGTTTGACTAAGGATATCGTGTGCATCCTCGATCGTAAGTACACCTCCTTGACGGATACGTGTCTTTTTAGCTCTACGACGCTTACTAAGTGCCTCATTTGCCGTACGAAGTGAACGTATCTCGGCATGTAACAAAGTGTTCTCGTGAGCTAGAAGCTCTGTCCCCTTTGCTAATGAAGCAACTGTCTCGAATATTGGCGTCGGTGAGCTTCCTTGGTGACGTGCAATACGACCTTTAACTAAGGTTGTTTGCGAGAGGGCTTCGGTCGGGTTGTGAGGCGTCTGGGAGATCCAAGGGTCCTCGTCGACCGAGGGGCGTCGAGGAGGTGTAACAGCTTGTAAGTTGACATCAAGCTTTGAGATTACTACCTCGGGGTCGTACGGTATTAAACCAGCTCCCCGGAATCCAGCCTGGCCATTCTGGACTGTAATTGATTGGTCGTACGCTGCCTTAAAGGCAATAAAGAACTCGACCTTAGAAATGTGATTTATATGAGCTTTCATAAAATGCTCAATCTGATGACCGTACGACCGTTTCAATACACTAAAGCACCCAACATCAAGTGGCTGGGTCAAGTGCGACGAATGAGCAGGTAGACAAAGAGGTATAATGTTGTTCGACTTGCAATATGATTGGAAATCGGCCGAATCATGGCTCTCATGGCCGTCGAGAACAAGCATCCGATAGGGACCCTTTGCCGTACGAGCAGTATGCTTATCAAAGTGCTTTAACCACTCGAGACCTGTCTCATTGTCGGTCCATCCATTGCTCGTTGGTTTGATAGCCCAGTCGTACGGTAATCCGGTCTCAGTGTACCAATTCGCAAGGTGATTGACCCCTTGAACAACTAGAAATGGTGGAATACTTCTACCCTCACCATTAACGCACACGATCGCTGTAGCCCACTCACGATTCCCAGGCTGAACTGCCTTGCCTCGGCCACGTCGATCGGAGCGCGTAACTACCATTCCAGGACAGATCAC